>NW_020869476.1:436574-446574 GCF_003789085.1 Penaeus vannamei
ATAGTAACAATTATGATGATAATGATAATGATAATAATAACAGTAATAATGATGATTATGATGATAATGATGATAATGATATGATATAATTTGATACTACTACTACTAATAATATAATAATTATGATGATGATAAATGATGATAAATGATAATAAACAATATTAATGATAATATGATAATAATAATAATGATGATAATAATAATAAATAATAATAATAATAATGAATGATAATATGATAATAATATATGTGAATATATAATAATAATAATAAATAATAACACTACTACTACTAATAATAATAACAACAATAATAATAAATTAATAATAATAATGATAATAATAATAGCAACAAGAAATAATGATGTTTGATGATATGATGATGATGATATGATAATAATGATAATGATAAGGATAATGATGATAATGATAATGATGATAATAAATGATAATAAAATGATGATGAGTATGAAAGGGATAATGATAATAATAATAACACAGAGAAGAATTCAAACAAACCAAAAAATAACATATGATAATGATATATGATGATAATAACAACACTAATAGTAATGATTATAACAATAATAATTTATGATGATATGATATAATAATAATGAATATAGTGATAATGATAATCATAATAATAGTTATCAATCATAATAACAATAATAATGATAATGATAATAATTGTAATGATAATGATACAATAGTAATGTTAGCAATAATCATAATAATAATAATTAATAATCATTATCATTATAATCATAATAATGAAATACTAATATAATATGATAATATGATAATCATAATAAATAATGAATATAGTAATAATGATAATAAGGAATAATGATAATGATAATAATAATAATAATAATAATAATAATAAATATAATAATAATAATAATAATAATATATAATAATAATGATGAATAATAATGATAATAATAATAATAATAATAATGATAATAATGATATAATAATGATAATGATAATGATATATGATAATGATAATTATAATTTTCATGAATACTGTAATGATAATAATAATGATAATAGCTATGATAATAATGATAATAATAGTAATGATTATAGTAACAATAACGCTAATGATGATAATGATAATAATGATTGTAATAGAAATAATGATAATAGCAACAACAATGATAATGATAATAATAATAGAAATGATGATAATGATAATGAATAAATGAATAATAATGAAAGTAATGATGATAATAATGATATAACAATAACAATGGTATATAATATAATATAATAATAATAAATAATAATAATAATAATAATAATAATAATAATAATAATAATAATAATAATAATAATAATAACAGTAATAATAATGATAATAATGATATAATAGTAATGATGAATTGATGTGATGTATCAATATGACAAGATTGTGATGTTAGCAACAGCAAGCATAAAATACGCCATTTTTGTGATATCGATATTCTTTATGATAATTAATATTAATCTTGATATGATTATCATTATAACGAATTTATTCATTAGTGCTATAATCATCATAATCAATTTTGTTGATAAGATAATCATTATCATTACAAGCGCCATCATTATCACTAATATCACTTTATATGTATGAAATTATCATCGATATTGTCATTATTATTATTATCACAAACAATATTGCTAATACTGCCAATATTACCATCATCATTGCCATTTATTTAATATTATCATCACAATCATCGTCATCATTGCATATTCCCATCATCACTATCAAATATTCTCGACATAGCTACACCCAAATACATATCATTATCATTTCCTATTCTCATTATCTTTATCACCATTGCTTTACTCCCTCGATCATTATCAACATTCGCTATCATTATCATTATCATCATCACCATCCTTATCAAAACAATAAGAGAGGAGCTTACATCATCCAAGGTCATCAGGTCGATCACCACACTGCGCTTCAGGTGCTTCACTTTGGTCACCACTTTGTGTATCATTCTGGCCACTTATATCCCAGCTGTTTGCACTTGATAAGGGTAGAGGTGTGTCTTTCTTGTCTCTGGTCTGTAGTAACGGGGTCTTAGCCACTTATCCAGCTGTTTGCACTTGATAAGGGTAAAGGTGTGTCTTTCTTTTCTCTGGTCTGTAGTAACGGGGTCTTAGCCACTTATACCAGCTGTTTACACTTGATAAGGGTAAATGTGTCTCTTTTTTTCTGTGTGTAGTGGTCTTTCTTGTCTCTGGTCTGTACTGGTCTGTAGTAGTAGGTTCTTGACCACTTATACCAGCTGTTTGCACTTGATAAGGGTAAAGGTGTGTCTTTCTTTTCTCTGGTGTGTAGTAGTGGGTTCTTGATCACTTATACCAGCTGTTTGCACTTGATAAGGGTAAAGGTGTGTCTATTTTTTCTGGTCTGTAGAAGAGGACCTTGACACTTATACCAGCTGTTTGCACTTGATAAGGGTAAAGTGTGTCTCTTTTCTGGTCTAGAAAATGGGTCTTAGCCTTATATACCAGTTGTTTACACTTGATAAGAGTAAAGGTGTGTCTCTCTTTTCTCTGGCTTGTAGTAAAGTGGTTTTATAGTCTGTGCTATATTTACATTCGAGTCTTAGGTCACGTAGGATGCCTTTTCAGGGTCAGAACAAGGTCAGCGTAGGATCTTGGTCACGTTGGGTCACGAGAGACTTGTGTACGTCACTTGACCTTGTGCATGTACGTATGGATGGATATAAAAAGGGTACAGGTCAGCTTCTTTGACTCTCTATCTTTCTCTTTTCTCTTCTTATCTCGTTGGTAATCAAGGTTCTAGTCTTCCTTCACTCTATCTTTATCACTTTCTTCTTTGTATGTCACTGGTAATCAAGGTTCTTGTCTTCCTTTATCTTTCTTCTTCGTATCACAAGGTTTTAGTCTTCCTTGACTCTATCTTTATCTCTTTCTTCTTCGGTTCTCGCTGGTAAACAAGGATCTATTCTTCCTTCACTCTATCTTTATCTCTTTCTTCTTCGTATCTCGCTGGTAATCAAGGTTCTAGTCTTCCTTCACTCTATCTTCCTCTTTCCCTCTTCGTATCTCGCTGGTAATCAAGGTTCTAATTTCCCAACAGCAGCTGCATCGCCAGGCAACGAAACACAAAAGCGACCGCGAGAGACAACAGGTCCCGATGGCCCCAACAGGTGACCGGGAGCGCAGTTCTTCCTCAGGCAGCGCGGCGGCGAGGAGGAGGTGGAGGCGCGGAGGCAGCCGGGGTCGGAGTGAGGCCACGTGACCCTCGACTCGGCTTTTTACCGGGGTCAGTGGGCTCGCTCGCGCCCCCGCACGCGCACGTACGCCGCTTCCCAACCACCTCTCAATCGATATGCACTTGAACGGTAATGAGATTATTGCATACATGATCCGGGCGGGAAGAAGACATGCGGAACGAGTCTTAAACGAATCCAAAGTGGGTTTAAGTCTCAAGTTTGATGCCATGACATGTACATACATTCACACACACACATACACATACACACACACACACACACACACACACACACACACACACACACACACCACCACACACAACACATATATATATATATATTATATATATATATATATATATATATATATATATATATACCGTGTGTGTGTGTGTGTATGTGTGGAATTCATGACGAACAGATTGCAACAGGAACAACGAAGGGAAGGGCAAGAAAACACACGAATAGGCCTTTTCGCTAATGCTTCGTCAGGGTATACATATAATAGGATGTATGCCCTGACGAAGCATTAGCGAAAAGGCCTTCGGCATATTCGTGTGTTTTTTGTCCCCTTTCCTGTTCCTGTTGCATATATATATATATATATATATATATATATATATATATATATATATATATATAATATATATATATATTATATATACACATTACTACATATATACATATATATACATATATATAATATATATATATAATATATATATATATACACACACACACACACACACAACACACACACACACACACATACATATAATATATATATATATATATATATATTATATATATATATATATATATATATATATATATGTATATATATACATACATTATACATATATATATATATACATATATATATATATATATATATATATATATATATATATAATATGTATATATATACATATATATATATATATATATATATATATGTGTGGTGTGTGTGTGTGTGTGTGTGTGTGTGTGGTGTGTGTGTGTGTGTGTGTGTGTGTGTGTGTGTGTATATACATATATGGACACACACACATACACACACACACATGTATATGTATGTATGTATGGATGTATGTATGCATATATATATATATATATATATATATATATATATATGTATGTATACATATATATGTATATATATATATATAATATAGATATAGATATGTGTGTGTGTGTATTGTACTATAAGCGTTTAAGGGACATTAATGACAAACATTACAAACAGAGATAAGAGACCATTACTTTGGTGTCCCTGTCCATTCGTAGAAGAAAATAGAGGATTTGCATACATTAAATTATATAAAATTTACTTAGACATCCATATAGCCTTTCTGATAAGTTAATGTCGTTTTTTCTTTAGTGTTTTTGCAAATGGGATTTAAAAAATATATGAAGTTCAACTCTAAATTAATAGTTTGTGAATATTTACCTTTTGTGTCATTTATCGTTCTCTTTCTGTCTCCTTATTCATCTATTTATTGTTCTGCTTCGGTTTATCTTTTTTTCTCTTTTTTTTTACATGCGAAAACCTAATGGGATTTTTTTTATCTTACGTAAACATACAAATACAATATAATAAGCTACTTCCTGAAATTAAATTCTTTATAATACTTTATAATTCACTAAAACACCCCAACCACATCATTTTGCCAAATTACGTACACAAACTATTAATAAAAAATTAGCATATTGCCACATTGCTGAAATCTGCGCGACGGCTCCTGTCTGTGACGTCATCAATACGTGATGACTAAGCCACTCGTCCGGGTTCTTGACGTCATCGAGACTGCTCTCCTAACCTACCTTTACGTACTTACAGGTTCTCGCAGTGGAGTTCCTATTCGGGTTTAATAAGACACCTTTTTTCGTTGGTCATTTTGAGGGAGATTCTTGAAGAGGTTTGGATGCATTTGTTTTTGTTGTTGTTTTTGTTGTTGTTTTATGGTCTTTTTTTTTTTTTGGGGGGGGGAATGGTTTCGTGGTTTGTTGTCGTTGTGGGTATCTGTTCCGGTTTTTTGTATTTTGGTTTTTGAGAAACGCAAGATTATTATCATTATTATAATTATCGTTGTTATTATCATTTTATCAACATCATTATCATCATAATAATGATGATAATACTACTACTAATAATAACAATAATAATAATTATTATTATCAGTATCATTATTACTATTATTATTATTATTATTATTGTTGTTGTTTTTAATATTATCATTATCACTATCATTATTATTATTATTATTATTATTATTATTATTATTACAATTATCAGTTATTATCTTTATTATTATTATCATTATTATATTATTATCATTATTACTATTATTATCATTATCATCATTACTATTATAATTTATCTTTACTTAATTATTCATATATGTATATATTTTTTGCCGATCCATTCGTTTCACGCAAATTATATTGTAAACCAACAAAAGTCAAAAAGAGGTATTTGAAGAAGCTGCAGTCTGCTATCCATGTTCTGCACTCTACTAATAAAACCGAATATTTTGTCATTCATTATCATATGCATTCAGATTATATAACCTTGGGGTTACCAGTTCTTCCATAACACATTCATAACATTTATACACATTTATGCACATCTTTATTATCTGCACCCAATAAAGCTAAATATTTTATTATTCATTGTGTTATATGTATTCAACTCATATTACTATAACACATTAATAATATTTATACACATTTATATACACATATACCATCTGTACTTTACCCATAAAGCCGAATATTTTGCAATTCATTGTGTTATATGTATTCAACTCATATTACTTTACCGAATTTTCCATAACACATTAATAACACATACACATTTATACACATACAACCATCTGCACCAAACAAAGCCAATATTATTTATCATCATTTGTGTTATATGCATTCATTTCCATAACACATTAATAACACATACACATTTATACACATCTACACCATCTGCACCAAACAAAGCCAATTATTTTGTCATTCATTTGTGTTATATGCATTCAACATTTCCATAACACATTAATAGCACTTATACACATTTATACACATTTACACCATCTGCACCCAACAAAGCCGAATATTTTGCTATTCATTGTGTTATATGTATTCAACATTTCCATAACACATTAATAACATTTATACACATTTATACACATCTATACCATTTGCACCCAACAAAGACGAATTTTTCATTTTTCATATGTATTCAACTTATATTACCTTGGTGTTACCGATATTTTCATAACATTTATAACATTTATACACATTCATACACACCTATACCATCTACACTCCAACAAAGACGAATATTTTGTCATTCATTTCGTTAACATGTATTCAAATCCTATTATCTTGCTGTTACCGACATTTCCACAAAACATTTTATAAAATCCTCAATTCCTCTATAGTTTTTCTACCTTCGAATATGTTCTGTCATGTTAGCTAGACCTTCTCTAAATCATCTGGCATTCACTGACATGACCACAGAATGTAAAAAAAAAAAAAAAAAAAAAAAAAAAAAAGTGATAGTAGAATACCTCTGCAAACGACATGTCTTGTTTATAGTCATCAAGTAGGCATAAAAGACTATAAAAAGACTATGAATATCATTAGGATTGTAATATCCAGAAATTGTACACTACACAGACATGCGGATTATGTAGTAAATTGCCTGCGACTGAACTTTTAATTTAAGGGTTAGTCTTTTTTTTTAATGATCCAATATGGCTTAAAATGAAGTAAAAATGTTTTGCTAAAACGACACAGCCTCAAAATGAATAAATAAATTAATTTAAAGATGAAATTATTACAAGAATTATACATATATATACATATATATATATATATATATATATATATATATTATATATACAAAAATAGATAAATACAAAAATGATAAACAAATGAATAAAAATAATTAAAAATCATCGTTAAAAAAATCGAGAAAAATGCTACGCTCGTATCCCTCCCAGCTGGACCACATGTGACCTAAAATAAATAAATACAAAACTGATAAACACATAAGTAAAAAAAAAAAAAAAAGAAAAAGAAAAAATAGCAGAAAGAAAGACATTACCGTAAAAAATCTTAAAAAAGATACGCTCGTATCCCTTCCAGCTGGACCATACGTGACCTAAAATAAATAAATACAAAACTGATAAACATATAAGTAAAAAAAAAAGAAAAAAAAAAAAAAAAAATAGTAGAAAGAAAGACATTACCGTAAAAAATCTTAAAAAGATACGCTCGTATCCCTTCCAGCTGGACCATACGTGACCTAAAATAAATAAATACAAAACTGATAAACATATAAGTAAAAAAAAAAAAAAAAAAAAAAAAAAAAAAAAAAAAAATAATAGAAAAAAGACATTACCGTAAAAAATCTCTAAAAAGATACGCTCGTATCTCTCCTAGCTGGACCATACGTGACCTAAAATAAATAAATACAAAACTGATAAACATATAAATTTAAAAATAAAAAATAATAGAAATAAATAATAGAAAAAAGACATCCATAAAAAATCGCAAAAACACGCTCGTTTCCTTCCCAGCTGGACCATACGTAACCTATAAATTTAAAAATAAAAAATAATAGAAAAGATAATAGAAAAAATGACATTACCATAAAAAATCGAAAAAAACTACACTTGTACGTACGTAACCTATAATAAATAAATACAAAAATGATAAACAAACAAATAAATAAAAAAATAGAAAAGAAAAACATCATTATTGTAAAAATCTAGAGAAAAATACTACGTTCGTATCCCTCCCGCAACTGGACCCTACGTGACCTAAAATAAATAAATACAAAAATGATAAACAAAGAAATAAATAAGATAGAAAAAAAGAAAAGAAAAACATTGAGAAAAAAACTACGTATCCCTTCCAGCTGGACCATACGTGACCTAAAACAAATAAATACAAAATTGATAAGCAAACAAATAGATAAAAAGAAGGAAAACACAATTATTGTAAAAAAAATCGAGAAAAAAACTACGCTCGTATCCCTACCAGCTGGATCATACGTCACCTAAAATAAATAAATACAAAAAAGAAGTAAATAAAAAACATAAAAAATAGAAGAGAAACATAACTATCTTTTAAAAAATCGATAAAAAAACTACACTCGTATCCCTCCCAGCTGGACCATACGTGACCTAAAACAAATAAATACAAAAAAGCTAAACAAAGCAAATAAATAAAAAAACAACATAAAAAACAGAAGAGAAACAACTATCTTAAAAAATCGACTAAAAACTACGCTCGTATCCCTCCCAGCTGGATCATACGTGACCTAAAACAAATAAATACAAAAAGTTCAACAAACAAATAAATAAAAATCATAAAAAATTGAAGAGAAACAACTATCTTAAAAATCGACAAAAAACTACACTCGTATCCCTCCCAGCTGGGACCTACGTGACCTAAAATAAATAAATACAAAAAAGCTAAACAAACAAATAAATAAAACTACACTCGTATCCCTCCCAGCTAGGACCTACGTGACCTAAAATAAAACAAAAGCTAAACAACAAATAAATAAAACTACACTCGTATCCCTCCCAGCTGGACCTACGTGACCTAAAACAAATAAATACAAAAAATAAACAAAAATAAATAAATAAAAAACACTATCTTTAAAATCGACAAAACTACTCGTATCCTCCCAGCTGGGTGACCTAAAACAAATAAATACAAAAATAACAAACAAATAAATAAAATCATAAAAATTGAAGAGAAACAACTATCTTAAAAATCGACGTATCCCTTCCTACGTGACGGGCTGGGACCTACGTGACCTAAAATAAATAAATACAAAAAAGCTAAACAAACAAATAAATAAAACTACACTCGTATCCCTCCCAGCTGGGACCTACGTGACCTAAAATAAATAAATACAAAAAAGCTAAACAAACAAATAAATAAAACTACACTCGTATCCCTCCCAGCTGGGACCTACGTGACCTAAAATAAATAAATACAAAAAAGCTAAACAAACAAATAAATAAAACTACACTCGTATCCCTCCCAGCTGGGACCTACGTGACCTAGGTGTCGGCGGCCATTTCTAAGGCTGCCAGACAGTCGACATTGCTTTAGTGACGTCACCTCTCTTTGTGACGTCACTGTTAATACTACGACACTTAAAGACGTCAATGTTCGTTTCGTAATCTTACCATAGAGCGAAGACTTAATTATTTATTTCTTGGATTTCTTTAAGAGAGAGAGAGGGAGGGAGGGAGAGGGAGAGGGAGAGGGAGAGAAAGAAAGAGAGAGAGAGAGAGAGAAGAGAGAGAGAGAGAGAGAGAGAGAGAGAGGAGAGAGAGAGAGAGAGAGAGAGAGAGAGAGAGAGAGAGAGAGAGAGAGAGAGAGAGAGAGAGAGAGAGAGAGAGAGAGAGAGAGAGAGAGAGAGAGAGAGAGAGAGAAATATATTGTATTCGATTACGTTTTTTTAGAGATAGGCCTATGTCTCTGTCGATTCGATTTTATTCCACGATCGTCAATTTTATTTCGTTTTATTGTTCATTATTTCATTTTGAAGACTTTGAAATAACAACATTATAGCAGGAGAGATTAAGTGATGAATAACACCGTGCAAAGTGGATAAAGGAAAAAAGCTAATTTAAAATAGAAAATGGCAAATAAAATAGACGATAAAATGGAAAATAAAAATAAAATAGACTATAAAATAGAAACATTATGACAGGAGATATTAAGTGAT
>NW_020869476.1:456574-459074 GCF_003789085.1 Penaeus vannamei
GGCATAATCATCATTATTCTATCCCTTATCATTATTATTATCATGATAAGCCATCTCCACTGTTGTTATTGCTAGGTTTCCTCTCCTGCCTGTGGGATTCTCATCAGGAGGCGAATATCCTCGTCTCCTTCTCCGGTTCCTCATCTACCTCGGGTTATAATATTCTCTTGCCTTTCTTGAATTTACACTCGTTTTCTTGTTTGTTCTTTATTTGCTTTCCGCAATTGGTTTGGTTATTATTTCGATGACTAGATCTCTTTAGCAATCTTTGTAATTTTATTTATGCTGTTATTGTTAAGCATTATAGATTATTTAAGAGTCCTCGGTTTTAATTTATTTTCCTTATTAGCACTTTAGGGGAAATAATTACATATTTTATTCATTCCTTATTTCAATACCTCACATCTCCCCATTTAACTGATTTTTTTTTTACATGGTTATGGTTCTATTCGTGTCCTTTTAATTGCATTTAAACGAAATCTATTAAAAATAAATATCTATTAAAACACTCACCTCTCACGTCACGAGGTAAACTGTGCCAAATAATGAAGAGACTGTGTGTGTGTGTGTGTGTGTGTGTGTGTGTGTGTGCGTGTGTGTGTGCGTGTGTGTGTGTGTGTGTGTGTGTGTGTTGTGTGTGTGTGTGTGTGTGTGTGTGTGTGTGTGTGTGTGTGTGTGCGTGTGTGTGTGTGTGTGTGTGAGTGTGTGTGTGTGTATGTGTGTGTGTGTGTGTGTGTGTGTGTGTGTAAGTGCGTGTGCGTGTGTGTGTGTGTGTGTGTGCAAGTTAACCTGACGTACCGCCGTAGGAGTGAATAACAAAGGGCGAGTTCACAGGAGGGTAAATCTGATGTGCCTGGGCGTGTTCTTTTGTTATGGGGATGGATAAGATCGTAGAGTTTTTATTTGATGGTTTGGATAATTATACTCCACTTGGTTTTGATTTTTTTTTTCTTTTTGTTATTCTAAGGGACTATGGGAAGTCTGGGAAATCTTTTTAATATACATATTTCTCTTCGTTTCTTTCCTACTTATTTCACATTTCTGTCTTTCTAATTTCTCTGTATTGTTTTTTTTCCTTTTCTTCTTTCTATGTTCCATCCTTTTATTTTTTTCTTTTTCGCCGGATTAGGTTTTCCCGCTGCTGTATTTACCTTTTGTGTCTGCGGACTTCATGCTAAGCCTTCAGCAGTGGCACCATAATTACAGGATTTGTTTCTTTTTCTTTACATTTTCTTTCTTTTAAGTAAAGCCTTCAGCCAGATTCCCCATTTTAAACATATTTTTTATTATGTTTATTTTCTATGTTGATGTTTTAAATTTTTCAGGTGTCTAAAACACATTTTTTCTACATTTTATACGTTTTGATCGCCTCCTCACTCTATCTTCTTCGTTTTCTTCTATTACTCCCATCATCCGTATGTCATCCTTCAAATCATCTAAAAACCTTCTCTTTGGTCTTCCTTTCATCTCCATCTTCCTCCTTCCTTCCCTCTCCATCCTCCTCCTCTTCATATTCCTTATCCCCCATACATGAGGCACGTGGCCAAACCACCTCAGTCTCGACTCTATAAGTTTACCCCCAAACTGACGTATGCGTGTGCTGAAAGAATGTGTGTGTGTGTGTGTGTGTGTGTGTGTGTGTGTGTGTGTGTGTGTGTGTGTGTGTGTGTGTGTGTGTGTGTGTGTGTGTGTGTGTGTGTGTGTGTGTGTGTTGGTAATTCCTTTTATGGCCAGCTGAAATTATATGAAATGATGATATAAATAATGTAATATATAATAATAATTTCTTATTTCTCAGGCAAGTATCAAGGAAGGCTAAGGTTCTTTTACCGTTTGGCGTGACGATATAGGCCTATGCTAGATTTCAGTCATTTATCGTTACTACATTATTACTTATCTTCGTTATCATAATCACCGTCATTATCATGCCATTGCCATTGCTGTGACTATCACCATTATCTTTTGTTTATCATATGCTAAATTGTCATTCATCTTTACTACATTATCACTTTATCTTCATTACCGTAACTGTTATTACTAATATCGTTAATATAATGACTGCTGTTAGAGTTCATATCATTATCATAATCGCCGTCATTATCATGTCATTATTATTACTGATTATCATCATTATCTTTTGTTTATCATCCATTTTTCTTAAATAGTAAAGGGGGTGCTAAACAAATTGATAAAATACCAATATCACCCCATTAAAATTATTCAAAATACCACATTGAGAAAACTATTAATATCCCCAAAGTATTTTAATGATAATGATCCCAATGATAATAAGTCTAATGTAATTCTAGTCCTTAATCCAGTGGATAAAACATGGCAAAAGCACACCTGGGATTTTTCCTCCGTGCGTGGATGCTTGCACGGGAGATAACATCAGTTGCAACAGGTAAAATGAAGTTGAAGTAATGTAGGCCTAACTGATCGCCTGGTGTAAGTTGGATTTTAACAAAATAATTCAAAATAACATCAGTTGCAACAGCTA
>NW_020869476.1:464074-471574 GCF_003789085.1 Penaeus vannamei
GGACCTGCCCACCTGACCCCGGGGCTTGACTCCGTGTGGGTTTGGTGGTGGTGGTGTGTTTGTCTCGTTTGTCTTTTTTTTTTTTTTCTTCTTTTCTTTCTTCGTTGTTCTGTTCTTTTTTCTTTGTTTGCTGTGTCTTCCTTTCTTATATTTTCTGTCTCTTCTTTTTTTCGTTTTTCTGTTTTTCTGTTTCTTCTTTTTTTTCTGTTTCTTCTTTTTCTTCGTTTTTCTCCTTTTCTTTTTTTGTTTTTTTTTCTTCTTTTTTCTGTTTCTTCATTTTCTTCGTTTTTTTCTTTCTTCTTTTGCTGCGTTTTTCTGTTTCTCTTTCTTCTATATTATTAGTATTAATAGGAGTATAATCATCAGTTTCCTCCTTTTCCTCTGCTTCCTTACATCCTCCTCATTTACATCATCCTCTTCCTCTCCCCTCTCCTCTTTCTCTCTTCTTCCTTTCTTCTTTACCTCCTCCTCTTCCTCTACATCCTCTTCTTTCCTCAACTCCTCCTACCTCCTCCTCCTCCTCCACCTCCTCCTCCTCCTCTTCTCTCTTTCCTCCACCACCACCTCCTACTATATACTCCAAATATACTATATACCTAATATACTGCATATACTTACATGATACTTGATTCGTTGATTTATATATTTAATGATGTGCAAAATCGATTAAATTATCGTATTCTTACTCTTTGACAGTTTAAGTATATAAGTGTGGAAGCCTTTCATACTGTAGAAGTTTATGTGTATAAGTGTGGAAATCTTTCATATGGATAAGTTTATAAGTGTATAGAGGAAGTCTTTCATACTGGTAAGTTTATGTGTCCAAGTGTGGAAGTTCATACTGGATAAGTGTATAAGTGTGGAGGCCTTTCATACTGGTAAGTTATAAGTGTGGAAGTCTTTCATACTGGATAAGTTTATAAGTGTATAAGTGTGGAAAAGGGTGAGAAAAAGGGCCGAAGTGTGTAGTGCAAATACCATTGTTTGCGTTAGATTAAATTAATACTTCGTTAGATTAGATTAAATTAAATTAAATTTAATGTTAGATTAAATTAATTAAATTAATGTTAGATTAAATTAAATTAATGCTTCGTTAGATTAAATTAGATTAAATTAATATTAGATTAAATTATTAAATTAATAGTATTGAGTATTATTAAAAGTCTGAAGTATATTACTTTTAAGATTAAGTGATTTTGTAAGTGATAAACATTAGTGTATGTGGAGAGATTGTGAAAGCATGAATATGAAATATTTGAAGTGAGAAATAGAAATAATAATTTCATGGAAACCAGAAATTATTCCACAAAAAAAATTAGTTGAACCTTTTTTCATGATAAAGAAAATATATATAAAATATAAATAATAATTTCATGGAAACTTCAGAAATTATTCCACCAGAAAAAAGTTAGTTGAACCTTTTTTATGATAAAGAAAATATATATGTTAAGTGCGAAATAGTAATAATAATTTCATGGAAACTTTTAATTCCACCAGAAAAAACAAAAACAAAAAAATAGTTGAATCTTTGAAAAAAAGTTAGTTGAACCTTTCAAGTTATTGAACCTTTTTATGATAAAGAAAATATATATGTTGTGAAATATAAATAATAATTTCATGGAAACTTCAGAAATTATTCCACCAGAAAAAAAAAATTGTTGAACCTTTTTATGATAAAGAAAATATATATGAAATAAATAATAATTTCATGGAAACTTCAGAAATTATTCCACCAGAAAAAAACAAAAACAAAAAATTAGTTGAATCTTTTTTCACATTAATTCCACCAGAAAAAAAAGTTAGTTGAACCTTTTTTATAATGAAGAAAATATATAATATTTATATATGACAAGTATAGCAGGGAGGACTTTGGCGACTTTGGCACAACGAAGAAAATTTCAAAAAGTCTTAAAATTTTGAGAAAATGTATTTGCTTTCTGATAATGAAGAGGAACTGATTTTTAAGAAGAAAAAAAAAAAGAGAAAAATCGAAGAACCTTCTATTTATTTTCCTTCTTTCTTTTTTTAATCTTTCATTTTCCATCTTTTATCTTCCATTTTCCTTCTTTATTTTTTTTATCTTTCATTTTCCTTCTTTATTTTTTTATCTTTCATTTTCCTTCATTTATCTTCCATTTTCCATCTTCTATTTTCCTTCTTTATCTTTCATTTTTCTTTATTTTCTTCATTCCTTCTTTATTTTTTTTATCTTTCATTTCCTTCTTTATTTCTTTCATTTTCCTTTCTTTATTTTTATCTTCTATTATTTCCATTTTCCTTCTTTATTTTTTATCTTCTATTTTCCTTCTATTTTCTTTATTTTCCGCTTTTTCCTTCTTTATTTTCTTTAATTATTTTTTTAGAAATTTTCTTTAATCTTTAATCATTACTTCTGAATCTCAACCTTAATATACGAACAAAATATAACAATAATGATAATATAATAATTTAATATAATAACAATAATAAAAATAATGATAATAACAAGATATAGCAACAACAACAACAACAATAATAATAATAATAACGATAATAATAATAAACGTAATTGACAGATATAAATGATATCCATATAGATATATATAAGATATTTTCTATCTGTTTTCCGTTTTCGTCTGTTATCTAAATCTAAAAATAGAAATATACAGTAAATTCCCAAATCCTACGAGATAATAGATAAAAGAATAACTTTTAAGTCTTTCGGGGAAAGGAAATATGATATAACTTCAGTAATTATATAACTTACGTCTTTTTTTTCTGAGAACTTCTGATCACAAAGCAAAATTGATTAAGAAATCTTTGAAGTAACTTAATAATGTTTTTTTTTATGTGCCTTTTCCCAAATTGAAAAACTGCGAATATTTATAATCACTAACATCACGATAATTATGCTCATTAGCACGTATTCCATTATGAAGCGACACTCCTAATTAACAACAAGACACGGAGACTACGAACGTAATTGTAGAAAAAAAAAATAAACAGGAGAAAGAAAGTTGAAGTTGAAGAGATAATAAACCCCCATGATCATTTTTTTAAAGTCATGATTGAAGATAATTTCACCTTAATGATGACCACGAACCTAAAAAAAAAAAACATATATCGTGATCTTTTTTTTTATGTTTCAGAGATTCAAAAAGCGCGGGAAAATTTAGGTTAGGGGGTAACGGGATTAATTCCTTTCCCACGCTATGTCGCAACCTTTCGCTCTGTTTTTTTCACTATAGGGGTAGAAAGATTGATGGTGAGAAGTGTAGAATGGGGACGTAGAGACAATGACACATCTACGAAAGGTATGGTGAGAGTGGGTAGTTTTTTTTATCTCTTGGTTTCTCGTCTTTCGTGGGTTTGTAGTGTTGGGGGGGGAGGGGCTTCACTATAGAATATATGGTGATAATTTGTAGTTAATGGCTTTCTTGGCTTTATTGCTGCTAATGGTGTATAATAACGAATGAGCATGAATTATAAATATGATATCGAAGTAATAAATCGTAATAGAAAAAATATAATAAGTAATACTGTATATGGTAAGGAGTCAGTGAATATGTATATAAGTAATAGGTAACAAGTCGTAATGAAGGACATATAAGTAATATATGATAAGAAATAAGTCGTAAATATTCATATATCCAAGTAATATGTCATATAAAAATATATTTATAAATAATAAGTAATTTATAATAAGGAATAAGTGAATATCCATATATCGAATTAATAAGTCACAAAAAAAATTTTTATAAGTAAAAAGTAATATATGATAAGAAATAAGTAGATATTCATATCGAAGTAATAAGTCACAATAAAAAATATATATATCATAACAAATATATGATAAGGAATAAGTAAATCAGTCGTAATAAAAACTATATTATAAGTAATAAGTAATACATGATAAGGAGTAAATAGATATACACATGATATCAAAGAAATAAGTAATATTGTAAGTTCTGCAGTTCTGTGAGATGACACAAGATGGAGCCCACTGACCTAGGTTCACGAGAAGAGGTCATGGGTGTGTGTTTGCTTTTTGTTTTTGTTTGTCTTATTTTTCTTCTTGTTTTTCTTCTTCTTCTTCTCTTTCTTGTCTCATTGTTGTTATTAGTGTATATCATTAATATGATGTTAGCATAATTAACTATCTGTAATGTTTTTTTTTTCTCTCTCTTCGTCTTAATGTTATTATTATTAGTAGCATTATCAATATTATGATATTTAGCATAATGAACTCTCTGCAAGGTTGTTGTTTTTCTCTCTCTTCGTCTTAATGTTATTATTAGTTGTCGGCATCATTAATATTATGATGTTTAGCATGATGAACTGTCTGTAATGTTTTTCTTCGTCTTAATGTTATTATTATTAGTTTTATAATTAGTATCATGATGTTTAGCTTGATGAACTATCTGTGGTACAATGGTGATGACTGCGAAGATACTACTACTAATAATAATGATAATAATATTAATAATAATAATAATAATAATAATAATAATAATAATAATAATAATAATAATAATAATAATAATAATAATAATAATAACTCACCATTCCCATGAATAAAAGACACGTTATTTTCAGGATAGTGAGAGGTGTAAAATGGTGATTGCTTATTTCACCATCCTTCCCATGCTGTTCCATCACAATCCATTTTTCTCTCTGCTTGTATAGTGACAAAGATGACTTCAACACCATCAGGGAAAGTATCCATCACCATCCATTTTCTCGCAGCTTGTATGGTGACAGTGATGACTTCACCATCAGAGGAAGTATGGTGACGGCGAAGGTTTCATCTTGTTACTTCAATTCAGAGAAATGTTTATGACATGATGTACGTGGAAAGAGAGAGGGAAGGTTAATCATTAAATTAATTAACTTTCCGATGGATATTTAGAGTTGATAATTACCATCTATGTTATTCTGTGTGTAAGATATGATAGAGAAACCTGTACTCAATAAATACATTTTTTTAACATACTTTATGAGGTATCAAACTCATATGAGGTCTTGGGACATAACTACTGCAGTGGAAGACATTTTTAAAAATCCTTTTGAAAAGTGAATGAAACGTAAAAAAAAAAAAAAAAAAAAAAAAAAAAAAAAAAAACGTTATGCCAATAATAATACGACGATGTTATGACATTTTTAAAAAATCGATTTGTAATTGAATAAAACGTATTGAATGAAAACTTGATAAAAAACGTTATGCCAATAATAATATTGTGATGTTATTTCAATAAGACGAACGATTTTGAATACTGAAATATAACGAAACGAAAAACCGAAATTATAATAACAAGATAATTATATATATCCATATATCATGTACACACTTTTTAGCATTGATATGAATACATTACCTTAGACAATAGTCAATTACCAACCTCTGTCAAAGGCGATACGTGTCACTGTCAGATGAAATATGACATAGCTATCTAAGTGCACTCCGCTACGTACATAATAAATAGCTTTGTGAAGATCTTCCATCTATGTTTCTTAATACAACCGTCACCGTAAAGTTTCCTTGTAAACCAACATATCCCTCCTGTAAAGATAAAAACCACACCAAGGATATACGTTAGGTATACATTAAAAGAATTAATCAACGTATACCACAAGGATATACATTAAAGGAAAAATTTACTTAGGCACTACTATGAAATCTACATTCCATGGTCGGGAATCTTAATGCACTGACGAGAGTGTTTTGTCTTAAGTGTCTCGTCCATAAAAAAAGGAACTTCTGTAGGAGTCTTACCTCACGAACCTTTGATAGCCAAGACGATGTCGGACTTTCTCCAGATGTAAAAAAAAAAAAAAAAAAAAAAAAAAAGTTATCGAATACGGTCATAAATACACACGATGAGAGAAAGGTCCAGATGTTAAGAAAAAGAGTCGAATACGGTAAATACACACGATGGGAGAAAGGTATGGATGATAAACGGTCATAAATACACACGATGGGAGAAAGGTATGGATGATATACGGTCATAAATACACACAATGGAAGAAGAGGTATGGATGAGAATGGGTATGTTCACAGTACGAGAGAGAATGAGAATGGGTATCTTCAGAATACAAGAGAGAATGAGAATGGATATTTTCACAATACGAGAGAGAATGACATTGAATATCTTCGCAATACAAGAAAGAATGGCAATGAATATCTTAATACAAGAGAGAATGACAATAATATCTTCACAATACAAGACAGAATGACAATTAATATCTGCACAATACGAGAGAGAATGACAATTAATATTTTCACAATACGAGAGAAAATGACGCTGAATATCTTCACAATACAAGAGATACTCATTTTCATTCATATCTTTTCTACATTTGTCAACAGGAGTACGGTTCACATACGGTAGCTTCAGAAATAGGATAGGAAGGAATTAGAAGTATGAATCAGAATATCTTGACAATACAAAAATACATGTACAAGAAACTTCACAATACAAGAAACTTCACAATACCAGAAATACATGTACAAGAAACTTCACAATACAAGAAATACATGTACAAGAAACTTCACAATACAAGAAATACATGCACAAGAATTCTTGTATTGTGAAGATATTCTAATGCTAACATTTTTCTACATCTGTCGCAACGAATACGGTTCAGAGATGAATTGATCACGGTATCTGGCCCTCATTTTATAAACTTAATTCACAAACACTAATCTCTTGGATGAACAGATATAAAGCTGTTTATACACTTTCCTATAATAAGTTTATATCATATAATGTTTATATCATATAATAAGTTTATATCATAATTTATATCATATAATAAGTTTATATATAATAAGTTTATATCATATAATAAGTTTATATCATATAATAAGTTTATATCATATAATAAGTTTATATCATATAATAAGTTTATATCATATAATAAGTTTATATCATATAATTATATCATATAATGTTTATATCATATAAATATAATATATAAGGTTGTTAATATACGTTCCTCTCGTTCCTGTATCTGTTCCTCCGTGTCTGTATGAACCACCTTACACCGTAACTTCAGGGTATATAGTGTGCAAGTAGGTGATAGGGAGTTTGGGGCAGGTTCTCCTATCAGGTCATCAAGTTTGGGTGACCTCATTATCTAACCTGGCCGAGATGAGGACAGTGACCTCAAGATCTGATGGAGTGTGTGATATGACTCATGTTCAAGGCCTTAAATCGACGATAAACCTCTTTTATTGGGATTATTAGTGTTATGACAATCGTAGTGTTAAAACTGCGATGTTATGATATAGCAACGTTTTGGATTGACGAAACACAACGTTACATTTCCAAAGACAATGTTTTTTTTCTATAGCATCTGTAACCAAATAAGTAAATGTTGTTTCTTCGCCTAAAAAGAACAAGAAAAACGTAAATACTTGAATAATATTACGTATTGTTCGATCATGTGACAACCCAATTTTGGCAATCAGCTGTTGCTTGTAAAAAAAAAAAATGAAATTATAATCCCTCTCCTTTTAAT
>NW_020869476.1:481574-491574 GCF_003789085.1 Penaeus vannamei
TAAGGAAGTTATTTAATCATAATCTTTGATATAAAACTGTTTTCAATCGTATGTCATCCACTGTTGGAAAAATAATCATAATATTTTTACATGGATTTAATGAACTCACTGATAATCTTATTCTGTTTGGTCTATACATTATCTTTTAATTATCATTAACATGACTTTCATTTCCTTGTTTGTATTTTGTATCAGTATAAATTTTATTAGTTTTCTTATGTTATTTTGTCTTTTCCGACATTTTTTTTTCTTGCAAACTTGTGTCACTTCATTTTATTGCTATATTACTGTATTGTATATAAATATTAACCTTACGTTACTTATCATCAGGTTAAAATTTTGTACTTCATGTAAAATATATTAAAATTTATTAATTAATATTTATTTCTGTACACGTAAAATATATCAAAATGTCTTAATTAATATTTATGTCTATTATTACTATCATATTTAGCAGTGAACACACACACACACACACACACACACACACACACACACACACACACACACACACACCACACACACACACACACACACACACACACATTATCCACATTGATTTACGATAGTTTACTCAATGATATAAAACACCGTTTACATAATACTGAAATGATTTAAATGTCTATAAAAGGTCGAACTATGAAAGAAAGAAAACGCTTAACATAAAGATAATAAAAGAAAGAAAACGATGAACTATAAAAGAAAAGAAAGAAAACGATGGACATAAAATTAAAAGAAAGAAAACGGATAACATAAAAAAAGAAAGAAAACGGATAACATAAAAATTAAAGAAAGAAAACGGTTACCAAAAAAGAAAAGAAAACGGTTATCAGGAGAGAAAAATAGAACAGTAACTGAAGAAAAAAAAATCCAAATAACACAATTGAAAGCTTGTTCTATTCATCAACCGAAACCTAATGGAACAATTTCGTTTTCTATCGACAATGTAAGACTTTTCTTGTTATTCATTTAGTGATCGTTTGCTATATGCCATGTAATAAATTTGTTGAACTACTAGACCAAATGTGTTTTTTTTTAAGTTCATCTATATGGACATTTTATTGATCTTATATAACTGATTCTTAATATGGTATAAGATAAATCAACTGACCTAATAGCAGGTTCATTCATTCATTATTTCGTTTGTTCGTTTCTCTCTATTTTGTTGTATATTTAATCGCTTGTAGTTCAAAATTTTCCACATCGCTTCGTCCATTGTTCGTATCCGACAGTCCAACACCTATTTTAAACACGAATTTTTATTTTAAACAAGCTACCAAACACACCATGCGCATATTAAAAAAATAAATAAATAAATAATTAAAAAATAAACTATTCTAACCTAATGTATATCATAAGATTCCGTTGAATTCCATTTGTATTCGCATTCGATAACAACAGCTGACCGTTAATCTTCGCAACTCTGTTTAATTGCTGTCAAAGATGAAAGCTGTTTGGACCATGAATTATTATCCTCACAGGTTACGCTTGTTGTCTGTGACTTGGAGTAAGAGGAGTGCGCAGTGAAAGAGAAATTAAGATTAAGAAATCCAGTTCCTTTTTTTTACGGACTGTAGGAAAGGAAAGAGAATTTTCAATCTCGTTTCATAAGCTATTTTTGGTATGTATATAAAGGGTTTTCCTGCGCGCCAAAATCCAGTATCTTTTCACTGTTTGTAGGAAAGGAAAGAGAATTTTAAATCTCAGTTCATTTGCTCTTTTTTATGTATATGGGGTTTCCCGCGCGCCAAATTGCTTAACCTAGATTTTTTGGTCGTGTTTACGCATGGAATTTATTTCTTTTGTCAAAATATATATGTATAACTACGAGAGAGAAAAAAAAGCTTATCCTAATTTTTTTTCTCGTTTTTATGCAACATAACATTAATTTCTTTTGTCAAAATATATAATATATATAAATGCAAGGGGAAAAAAAGCGTTTTAGATAAAGGATGTTGGTATTCGGTTACGCTAGCTGATATTCCTTAAGTCGAGTCCCTCACCTGCAAAAAAACGTACTTTTTCAGACCATTTTTTTCCCGAGCAGGATTACAAAGGAAAGACAAGTCTCCTTTCCACTGAATACGGCTAAAAAAACAGACCCAAATATATTTCTCGCCATTTGGGCAAAGGACCTTCGACATGGCCATATGGTCCGCCACTGGAAGTAATCGATTGTCGCCATATTTGAAAACAAAAGCCAAGCGCATTCCGTGCCTTCGATGAAAACATCAAACGGAGACCAACCATGAGGAAGATGGCGAGGAAACGGGTTTTAGAAAGGGATAATGCTTTGGATAATCAAATGCCCACTGTGCAGAAAATAAAAGATAAATAGTTTTAATACGATATTCAGGAAGCGCAAATGTTTAATCAGAATCGGGCTCTGTCGCAATCGTATGTTTGTGTGAGGAGGAAAAAAAAGGTTAGGTATGATGGCTCGGTCGCTGTAACGGCCATTTTGGTATTTAAAAAGGGAAAAAAATATATATATCTACACAAGGAAAGTAGCAATCTATATCTCTCAGTCCCTTGTTGACAAATGAAGAAAAAATATGAATGAGAATGAAGGATTTTTGCAATTTCATTACTCCATCTTCGCCATGAATGCGTAATATTGATGAATATATGATATCGAAATACTGATTGTGTTGTGTAAGAGTTCATTCTATTCAGTTCTGTTTTCGAAGTAGGATATTGCTTGTTATGAGAAGAAAGGGAAAGTAGGCTTCACTGAAATTAATATTTTTCAAGTTTGCTTTATCATTTTTTATCATTTACCATCGTTATTTCTGTCTCTACTATTGTTCCGTTTATATTACCATTAACATTATTGCGTTATCATAACCAATACTAATATTACTAGTACTATTACTACAGCTACTCCTACTATTACTACTACTACTACTACAGCTACTAGTACTACTACAGCTACTTCCAGTACTACTATTACTACTACAGCTACTACATCTACTTCTAGTCCTACTACCACAGCTACTAGAACTACTACTACTACTACAACTAATAATAATAATAATAATAATAATAACAATAATAATGGAGTTCCTTCAACTGACACAATAATATACTACAAGGTCGTTTTGCCTTTTTGCCCAAAGCGAAAAAAGTCTTCCCATCGGAGACGTCCTGCCAAAGACTTAACACAAAGACCAACTCGTTTCGAAATACGGTCTGGCACTCGGACGAAGACCAGATAACGTGAGAGATGATTAATAAGCGCTATAGAACGAATGGGAAGGTTTAAGTCTTTTAAAGAAAAAATGTAATTACGGAATTAGGAGAGAGAGAGAGAGACCCAGAAGTGGAAGACAAAACCAAAGCGTAATAAAAAAAGAAGAAGAAATATGACACAAGGCAAATCGTACTCAGAAAGAGACCTAGAATTAGAAGACAAAACCAAAATGTAATAAAAAAGGAAAAGAAGAAATATGACACAAGGCAAATCATTAATAAGAAGGTTTATGTCTTAAAATAATTGTAATTACGGAATAACGAGAGAACAGCGTGGATTCCGAAAGAGACCCAGAAGTGGAAGACAAAACCAAAGCGTAATAAAACAGAAGAAGAAGAAATATGACACAAGACAAATCGTACTCAGAAAGAGACCTAGAATTAGAAGACAAAACCAAAATGCAATAAAAAAGAAGAAGAAATATGACACAAAGCAAATCGTACCCAGAAAGAAGACAATTAGAAGACAAAACCTAATCGTAATAAAAAAAGAAGAACAAAAAAAAAAAGGCACAAGACAAATCGTACTCAGAAAGAGACATGGAAGTAGAAGACAAAACCAAAATGTAATAAAAAAGGAAAAGAAGAAATATGACACAAGGCAAATCATTAATAAGAAGGTTTATGTCTTAAAATAATTGTAATTACGGAATAACGAGAGAACGGCGTGGATTCCGAAAGAGACCCAGAAGTGGAAGACAAAACCAAAGCGTAATAAAACAGAAGAAGAAATAAGACACAAGGCAAATCGTACTCAGAAAGAGACCAGAATTAGAAGACAAAACCTAATCATAATTTTAAAAAAAGGAAAAGAAAAAAGAAGAACAAAAATATGACACAAGACAAATCGGACTCAGAAAGAGACCCAGAATTAGAAGACAAACCAAAGCGTAATAAAAAAGGAAAAGAAAGAAAATGACACAAGGCAATCATTAATAAGAAGGTTTATGTCTTAAAAATATTGTAATTACGGAATAACGAGAGAACAGCGTAGAATCAGAAAGAGAACCCCAGAATACGGAATAACGAGAGAACGGACTGGATTCCGAAAAGAGACCCAGAAGTGGAAGACAAAACCAAAGCGTAATAAAACAGAAGAAAAAATGACACAAGAAAAAACGTACTTAGAAACAGATCCAGAAATTAGAAGACAAAACCAAAATGTAATAAAAAAGGAAAAGAAAAAATATGACACAAAACAAATCGTACTCAGAAAGAGACTTGGAATTAGAAGACAAAACCAAAATGTAATAAAAAAAAAAAAGAAATTATGACACACAAGACAAATCGGACTCAGAAAGAGACCCAGAATTAGAAAACAAAACCAAAATGTAATAAAAAAGGAAGAGAAAATATGACACAAGGCAACTCGTTCTCAAAAAGACCTAGAATTAGAAAACAAAACCTAATCGCAATAAAAAAAGGAAAAGAACAAAAGAAGAAGAACAAAACACAATGACACAAGGCAAACCGTACCCAAAAAGAGACCTAGAATTAGAAGACAAAACCTAATCATAATAAAAAAAAAGGAAAAGAAAAAAAAGAACAAAAATATGACACAAGACAAATCGTACCCAGAAAGAGACCCAGAATTAGAAAACAAAACCTAATCGCAATAAAAAAAACAAAGGAAAAGAAAAAAAAGAAGAACAAAAACAATGACACAAGACAAATCGTACCCAGAAAGAGACCCAGAATTAGAAAACAAAACCTAATCGTAATAAAAAAGGAAGAAGAACAAAAAAAAATACACAAGACAATCGGACCCAAAAAGAGACCTAGAATTAGAAAACAAAACCTAATCATAATAAAAAAAAGGAAAAGAAAAAAGAAGAACAAAAACAATGACACAAGACAAATCGTACCCAAAAAGAGACCTAGAATCAGAAGACAAAACCTAATCATAATAATAAAAAAAGGAAAAGAAAAAAAGAAGAACAAAAATATGACGCAAGACAAATCGTACCCAGAAAGAGACCTAGAATTAGAAACAAAACCTAATCATAATAAAAAAAAGAGGAAAAGAAAAAAAGAAGAACAAAGATATGACACAAGACAAACCGTACTTCAGAAAGAGACCTAGAATTAGAAGACAAAACCTAATCGCAATAAAAAAAAGGAAGAAGAAAAAAAATGACAAGACAAATCGTACTCAGAAAGAACCTAGAATTAGAAGACAAAACCAAAATGTAATAAAAAAAGGAAAAGAAGAAATATGACACAAGGCAACTCGTTCTCAAAAAGAGACCTAGAATTAGAACACAAAACCTAATCAAATTTAAAAAAAAAGGAAAAAGAAAAAGAAGAACAAAAAACAATGACACAAGACAAATGGCACTTCGAGGAAACGGACCTTAAAGTGGACAAAGAAAGTCCACAGATTGCGCCATAACTACCACACCACATTGAGGCCACGAGGAAGGAGCCACGATTAGAAAGTGCAGTGAAACAGGAAATTTCTGGGCTAGCAAATAGGTAAATAGGGAACAGGAGGCTTGAGCTACGACTGAGGGAGAATGGGAAGGACCTGTAGATGATGCTTGTGTGATATATATTCTGTATGAATATGTATGTGTTTTTGTGTGAATGTATGCCCGTATGACTGTGAATGTTGATCGTAGGAATAGGATACCGAGAGTCAAGTCGAATCAAGGGAAAGAGAGAGAGAGAGAGAAAAGGAGAAAGAGAGAGAACGTTAAAAAGTCAGAAAGGGAAAGAGAAAGAGTGAGAACGTTAAAGAGACAAAGGGAAAGAGAAGGAGAGAGAAAGAGCAAAAGAAAAAAAAGAGAGAAAAGAGAGAGAGAGAGAGAGAGAGAGAGAGAGAGAAGAGAAAGAGAGATAAAGAGACATAAAAACCAAGAGAGAGATGGAACCAGTGCATACGTGTCCATAACAACAAAACAACCCATTACATACACCACAAGACAAGATATTTCAAAACACACGATAAAAAAACAGAAAACAAACCCGTCCCCGCAACCCAAACGGAACACCATCCCCCGCAACACAACCAGAATCCCCACTCGCTCCGGGATGACAAAACAACATCACACACCGGGCGTCACACAACCACGAACCGACCAGCTTGCGGCTCCTTCAGCCACCGCCTCCTTCAGCCTCCCATCAGGCTCTTTAGGATGCACGAGGAGCCAAGCAGCCGCACGCAAAGCAAGCAGTGAGAGGAGCCGGGAGAGCGGTCGCATTGGTAATTCTTGCTTAGGCGTCGATCCCGAGATAATGAGGGACTGAGACCGGCGTGTGTTGCCTGTTAGCGTCGCCGGGGATGTATGTGGTATGATGATCGCGATGGTGAGGAAGGAGGAGGAGGGGGGGGGGAGAGAGAGAGAGGAGGAGGAGGGGGGAAAGGAGAGGGAGAGAGTAAGAGGAGGAGGGGGAAAAGAGAGAGGGAGGGGGGGGGTGGTGGGCGAGGGTAAGAGGGAAGGAGAGAGAGGAGGAGTAGGAGGGAGGGGGAAAGAGAGAGAGAGAGAGGAGGGGGGAGCGAGGAGAGAGAGAGGGGGGAGGGAGGGAGGAGAGAGGTGGAGAGGAGGGAGAGAGAGGTGGAGGAGGAGGGAGAGAGAGGAGGAGAGGAGGAGGAGGAGGGGGAGGGAGGAGAGAGAGAAGAGAGGAGAGAGGAGGAAGGAGAGGAGGAGGGAGAGAGGGGGGGGGGAGCGATGGTGAGGAGGAGGAGGAGGGGGGGGGAGGAAAGGAGAGGGAAGGAGGAGAGGAGGAAAGGGGAAAGGAGAGGGAGTGAGAGATAGAGGAGGGGAAGGGGGAGAGAGAGGAGGGGGAGCGAGGAGAGAGAGAGGAGGGGAGGAGGGAGGGAGAGAGAGAGAGAGAGGAGGGAGAGAGGGAGGGGGGCGAGGAGAGAGAGACGTAGCGAAAGGCATAGCAACAAAGAGAAGGAGAAAGAGAGAGAGCAAGGGTACACAACCACCAAAGAAAGATGACGAAACTAATTAAAGAAGAAAAAAAAAAAACAGCACAAAGCGAGAGAGAGAGAGAGAGAGAGAGAGATCGAACCCACCAAAGCGGGCGGGGTCCCCAAACGGCGCCCAAGATCCAGGACAGCCAACAGCCATTTACATAAAACGCGCTTTTTCATTAACCAAACTTTTACATCGAAAGCCCGCATGCTCTCCCACCTTCCTCTCCCTCACCCGGCCAAGCAACATTCGAGTACCAACGTCTTTCTCAACATACCTCCACGTCGGAGCAGGTTTTGGGGTCTTTGGGGTATCCTTTCCCGATGCCAAAATGCCACGACATTCCCTGAACTCGTGTGCAATTATCAAGGGCTATCGTGTTTACACTTGCAATGCTTTTGTTGTGCGTCGCTCATTCTTGCAGACTCGAACGCGCCGAACACAAAATGGCGGGAAGGACGAGGGAGGAGAAAAGAATAGCGAAAATGCAGGAAAGGAAATGGAAATACAAGAAAGAAAAGGCAAATACAGGAAAGAATACATAAAGCAGAAAGAAAAAAAGTAGATACAAGAAAAAAAGAAACGAAAATACATGAAAGTAACTAAAATACAAGGAAGACAACGAAATTACAAGAAAGAAAACGCAAATACAAGAAAGAAAACGAAAACGGGAATACAAAAAAGAAAACGAAAATGCAGTTAAAAGAAAACGCGACTAATGATCCAGATGGCTTCAAGAGATAGACAAGGTTTACGTTGACGGTTGAGGTGAGGTTAGCAGATAAGATTTAGGATGAGGGAGAGGCGAGACAGGGAGATCTCGACGTCTTGAAATCCCTTCGTAGGACCTCCTATCACGACCACAGATCTGGCAGGATACCCAGCGTCCCAAGAGCGATCTCAGTCTACCCGGGGGTCCTCGAGGGCAGACTGAAGTAAAGTAGAAAACGGTAAAATCCTATGTAGAGAAACTGTACAGGGACTCACGTGGCGTATCCGAGAAGCTATCCTTTATAAAAAATTAATGACGGTATTATAAAATCCTATCTTGTTTTTATATGACGAGAAGTTGATTTATAGATTCGTCTTATTTTTGCGATTTCTACTTTCTTTGACTTCTTGCAGGTTATCACGTACTGTCTCGCCCATTTCCCAAAAATGGCGTTAGAAATGGCATGTCACATTTCTCGCGGATTTGCCATATTTGGTATATGGGATTTTATAACCAAGGGATTATTTGCAGGTACTTTAGGATACGCGGCACTTGGCAATACGGACAAAAAACACTTCATAAAAGATTAGATATTCGTAGATACACGTAGACCTCCTTCCCTCCCCCCTCCCCCTCCCCCCTCCCCCTCCCTCCCCAATAACCCATCAACCCCCCTCCTCACCCCCCCTTCCTTCCTTCCTCGAATATGCGTCGAATACTTTAAAAAAGAGAAAAAAATAAACAAAGATAATTGAACACAGACACTAAGATCAACCACCTGAACTACTCCGATATTTGTGACTTTTGCGAAAAATTGACGTTTGAATTCTTAGTGTTTTACCTGATACCTATTACTACGTGCCTTATATTCTTCGTTCTGAGTCCTACACTACAGAAGGGAGCTGTTTCCTAATTCTTAAAAGTCTTGTTATGTTTTATTTCTTTACCATAATGTTTATTATTATTATTAGTAGTAGGACCATTATTATTATCATTATCATTATTATCCTATTATGATGATGGTGATGATGATTTTTAGTATTATTATTCATTCATTATTATTATCATTATTATCATCATTATTTATTATTATTTCATTATTATTATTATTTTCATCATTATTATTATCATTATTGTTACTGCTGTTGTTGTTATTGTTATTATTTCTATCATCCTCATCATTATCTCTATCGTTATCATTATCATTATTACCAATATTATCATCATTTTCTTATTTTTATTATCATTATGGTAATTTTTATTAATTATCATCACCATTATTGAGATCATTAAAAATATCATTATTACCGTTAGTGATACAACCATATTATTAGCTTATATACTTTTTTCCAGGAAAACATATTTCCATCTTCAATTAACCTCAAAACATTATATAAATCATAAATCATAAATCTACTTCACATCTATACATCTCTTTTCAAAATGCAAAATGTTTCACTGACAAACAAACAAAAAATGAATGTTTCACTGACAAACAAACAAACAAAAAATCAATGTTTCACTGACAAACAAACAAACAAAAAATCAATGTTTCACTGACAAACAAAAAAAAATCAATGTTTCACTGACAAACAAACAAAAAATCAATGTTTCACTGACAAACAAACAAACAAAAAATCAATGTTTCACTGACAAACAAATAAAAAATCAATGTTTCACTGACAAACAAACAAACAAAAAAAATGTTTCACTGACAAACAAACAAACAAAAAATCAATGTTTCACTGGTTCACTGACAACAAAAAACAAAAAAAATCAATGTTTCACTGACAAAAAAACAAAAAAATCAATGTTTCAACAAACAAAAAAATCAATGTTTCACTGACAAACAAACAAAAAATCAATGTTTCACTGACAAACAAACAAACAAAAAATCAATGTTTCACTGACAAACAAACAAAAAAAAATCAATGTTTCACTGACAAACAAAAACAAACAATGTTTCACTGACAAACAAACAAACAAAAATCAATTTTCACTGACAAACAAACAAAAAAATCAATGTTTCACTGACAAACAAACAAACAAAAAATCAATGTTTCACTGACAAACAAACAAACAAAAAATCAATGTTTTCACTACAACAAACAAA
>NW_020869476.1:496574-506574 GCF_003789085.1 Penaeus vannamei
ACGATAGATGATATAAAACAGATACATAATGATAATACAGATGATATAAAAACAGATACATAAATGAATAAAGATAATCAAACAGATACATAGAGATAAAAGATATAATACAGATAATATATGAATGAAGATGATATTAAACAGATTAATAAATGAATAAAGATGATATACAGATACATAAGAATAAATGATAATAAATGAATAAAGATAATACAAAACAGATACATAAGAATGATAATACAAAAACAGATACATAAATGAATAAAGATAATACATACATAAATTAATAAAGATGATATAAGCAGGTACATAAATGAATAAAGATGAATAAAACAGATTACATAACGAAAGGTACTTATAGAATACGTAAATATACAAGCATAAATAAGTACATAAATAAAGACATACATGAATAATACATAAATAGAGACATACATATATAAATACATAAATAAAGAAACATAAATAAAACATAATAAAGACACATGAATCAGTACAAATAAAAACATATACAATTAAATACATAAATGAATGAATACATACATTAATGAATAAAGACATACATGAATATAAAAAGATACACATAATTAAAAAACACTCGCCAAAAAGACACACACAAAACAAAAATAAAACAAATATCCAAACACACAAACAACAACAAAAAAAGAAAAATCAGATCAAACGGCCACTAATGAAAGTCTTCCTTGCCTGTTTCCCCCAACACTCATTACCCACTAATTACCCAAGACCTCTCTTTCTTCTTCTCCTTCTTCCTCTCAACTTTCTCTCCCTCTCGATACCCGATCTTCTCACCTGTCTTAGCGTCTTATCTCCATCATATTCCTTTTCTTCGCTGTCCTTACGGTTGGCCCAGATACCTCAGACGTCTCCGGTTTCCTTATCTTTGTCCGTAATCGGTTAACCGACGTGTCCTGGGCTGAGAAAACACCTCGTTATGATTTGGCTGCTTGTTAGAGGGCACCTGGGGATGGGTGTTGGTGGGGGGGGGGGAGGGGGAGGGGTAGCTGTGGGTAGGGGTAGGGGGGGTTGGGGAGGGGCCGTTTTATGGCGTTTTTTGGGGTATACATTTTTTTTTTTCTAATTTAAGTTTGTTTGGTTTTTGTCATTGTTATTTTTTGTTTTTATTTCCTTGTATTTTTTTCTCTTGTGAGAATATTGTTTTTGTCTTAGATTTTTATTATTGTTTATTGTTTTTTTATTTTTATTTTTTGTTTTTTCTTGTATTGTTTTCCTTTGTTTATATTTTTTGTTTTTTTCGTTTCTTCATTCTTTATTGTTATTGTTATTTCATTTTGTTCTATTGTATTTTTTCTTTGTTAAAATATATTTTTTCTATTTGTTTTCATCTCCCTTTATCGTAATGCTCACTTCACTTCCTATTTCATAACTATCAAACACAACATTAATTAAACGTTTTGGTGTTAACTATTCCTCTTCTTTTTATAATTATCAATCTATCTATGTCTTTATTCTATTATCTATTTCTTCATCTCTCCCTTACCCTTCAAACATCGTATTATTACAACCTTTATACTCACTCTCCCTTTCCTTTCTAACGATCTCACCATCTGTCTCTTCCTTTTGTTTTTCGTATCTCTCATTCTTATCTCCCTTTCTGTTTACTTCGATCGCTCACTTCCCCTTTCATTTCGAATTGTTTCACTGTCTTTTTCTTTTATATTTCGAATCCCTAAATTCTGTCTGCCTCTGTTTATTTCGATCTTCTCTCTCTCTCTATTTCTTTTTTATTTCTCTCTCTCTCTATTTGATCTCTTTCTCTCTTCTATTTATTTCGCTCTCTCTCTCTCTCTCTCTCTATCTCTCTCTCTCTCTCTCTCTCTCTCTCTCCCTTCCTCTCCCTCTCCCTTCTCCTCTCTCCTCTCTTCCGCCTCCCCCCCTTCTCTCCTCCCTCCCTCCCCCCTTCCCCTCCCCTTCCCTCCCACCCTCCCTTCCCTCTCCCCTCCCTCCCTCTCCTCCCTCCTCTCTCCTCTCCTCCTCTCCACTCCTCATCTCCTCCTCTCTTTTCACCCCCTCCCCTCATCCCCCATGTTCCTCTAACCACAACACATTAACCACCATCAAACATGCCATTAGGACCAAAAGCCATATTCAATCTGTTGTTGTTTTTACGACATTCCTCACAGGTATAGAAGGCTTAGAGGGAGAGAGAGAGAGAGAGAGAGAGAGAGAGAGAGAGAGAGAGAGAGAGAGGAGAGAGAGGGAGAGAGAGAGAGAGAGAGAGAGAGAGAGAGAGAGGGAGAGGGAGAGAGGGGGAGGAGGGAAAAAGAGAGAGAGAGAGAGAGAGGAGAGAGGAGAGAGAGAGAGAGAGAGAGAGAGAGAGAGAAGAGAGAGAGAGAGAGAGAAGAGAGAGAGAGAGAGAGAGAGAGAGAGAGAGAGAGAGAGAGAGAGAGAGAGAGAGAGAGAGAGAGAGAGAGAGAGAGAGAGAGAGAGAGAGAGAGAAGAGGGGAGGGAGGGAGAGGGAGAGAGAGAGAGAGAGAGAGAGAGAGAGAGAGAGAGAGAGGAGAAGGGAGAGAGGAGAGAGAGAGAGAGAGAGAGAGAGGAGAGAGAAAGAGAGAGAGAGAAGAGAGGAGAGAGGAGAGAAGAGAGAGAGAGAGAGAGAAGAGAGCAGTCTCTCTTAACTCGAGTATTTGCCAGTATCCTGTCGATCGCTTATCTCGCTGTCAAAAAAGAAAAGAAAGACAGAAAGAAAGAGAAAAGGCTATCGTGTGGATGTATGACCGGTGTTCTATGTTTGTTTTATTATTATCTTTTTATTATTATCATTATATATTCGTTTTTTTTTTATTATCATATGTGAAAGATGTTTTCTCCTTTTTTCGTCGTCTTATTGCTCTTTTTCATTATTATTGTATCTGATATTTTTTTTTGTTTCTTTTTTTTCTTTTTTATATTTTGATGATAATTTTTTTCCGATATAAGGTGTTAAAAGGTTGTTTTTTTCCTTGTTTGTGTTTATTTATTTGATGGTTTGTATATTTCATTCATCTATTCAATTATTCATTTCTATATATCTATATTTTCTATTTATCTATTTATCTATTCCTATTTACCTTTTACTATTCTATCATCTATTTCTCTTCACCTATTACCTTTCTATTTATCAATCTATTTCTCTATCCTATTACCTTTCATATTTATCAATCCATCTCTTTCTCTATCTATTTATTTATACTCATTATCCATTTTTTTTCCTCGTCCGCTGTACGTACTCTTTTTATTTCTATTTTATTCTTCTTTATATCCAAGTTTTTATCATAATCCATAATCATTGTATTACGTGCAAAATGAATCAATACGTAATAAGCCAAAAAGTTAATGATAAATAAATGATAAATGTATAAGTACGTGGATACATGAATAAATATATGGCTGACGAATGATTAAATAAATATAAACAAACAAATGAATAAATACATGATAAATCAATAAATTGCAGAAGAATAAATTAAAAAAGATTAGAAAATGACAAAAATAAATAAATAATGAAATATCAAATAATGATAGGCAAACAAAAATGAATAAATAGATGACGGATCATGAATTAACATTAATTCAAGTAACATGAGTAAACAAATAAACAGATAAAAAGATGAATAAACAGATAAACAACCAACGAACACAAACAAACAAACAACAAATCCTACCCCAGCATGACTACTACTTCAAGGGTAATCCTCTATTGAAGGAACTTAAAAATCTCATATCTCTTCTATCTATCTATCTACTCTCTTTCTCTCTCTCTCTCTCCCTCCCTCTCCCTCCCTACTCTCTTCATCTCTTTCTCTCTCTCTCTGCTCTCGTCTCTCTCTCTCTCTCTCTCTCTCTCTCTCTCTCTCTCTCTCTCTCTCGCTCTCTCTCTCTCTCTGTGTGTGTGTGTCGTGTGTGTGTGGGTGTGTGTGTGTGTTGTGTGTGTGTGTGTGTGTGTGTGTGTGTGTGGTGTGTGTGTGTGTGTGTGTGTGACGGACAATCTTCGAAGCAACAGAGATTCCAAAATTCAGCGCAACTGAAACCTGCATCTTGATCTGTGCAACTGATTTGTGCAGAGGATGTCTATATTAGGAAAGAGGAATGGAAGGGAGAAGAGGGAAGGAGGGTGGGAGGGAGAAGAGGAGAGGAGAGGAGGGATGGAGGGAGAGGAGGGAGAGGAAGGGTGGGAGAGGAGGGAGTGGATGGGTGGGAGATGGAGGGAGATAAGAGAGGGAGGGAGGGAGGGGAAAGGGGAAGAGAGGAAGGGAGAGGAGAAGGAAGGAAGGAGTGGTGAGAGGAGGAAGAGAGAAGGGGAGGGAGGTAAAAAGGATAGGAGGGCAAAGGAGGGAAGGAGTGGGAGAGGGAAGGAGAGAGGGAGGGAGATATCGGAAGGGGAGGGAAAGAGAAAGGAAAAGGGAGGAACTAGAAACACAAAGAAAAAGAGAAAGAGAGAGAGAAATAAACAAACAAAAGGAGAAAGAAGAAAAAAAATAGTAAAATATATACACAAAGAAAAACAGAAAATACAAAAGAGATACAATAAAAGAAAAATATAAAGAAAAAGAATTCCAGCCAGAAGGACCAACAGAAAATAACACACCCAGAGAACCATTGTATAAACCCCGCACACCCTTCCCCGCTCTTATACCCTCACAGACAAAAACCCTATCTCCACCCCTCTTCATCCTACTCCATCCCTCCATCCCCATCCCTTTCCCACACCCTCCTCATCCCCCCCTCCATCTTACCATCCACCCCTCCTCATCCTACTTCCATCCCCCCTCCATCCTACCTCCATCCTGCCTCCATCCCCCTCCTCCATCCTGTTCTCCAAGCAAGAGGGACGTTTTAAAAAGCGAAAGGCACATGTGTGATAAGACCGCCCTGGTGTCATCAGTAAAATCAAATATAGGTCAAGGAGACTGAGGTCAGAGTAGGAGCATAAATCTCTAATTTTACTTTTTTGTTGTATTTGTCATTGTTCATGTAAATTTCGTTTAGCTTTTATGTTATATTTGCATTGTTTTTGTTTTCTTTATTTATATTTGCATTGTTCATAAAATTTCTTTTAGTTTCATATCGTTATATTTGCATTGTTCAATGTAATATGTTGATAATATGGAAGAAAAACCCACAATGCACAAACTAGATTTATTTGCATTGTTCCAAGTCGCGAATTTTGACCTAAGGTCATTTGTACCCGTGTGGAAGTCATGTTCAATATTATTCAGGGGAGGAGCTGTCGTCCATGGAACTATGCAGACCTGGGATTGTTTACAAGTTCCCATGTTGATATAGTTATGCGATATGCTGCGTTGGATTGTGCATCGTGAACATCAGCTGTTTTGTCTGTTTAGAAGATGTCTTTTTGAATTCCAGTTTGACTTTTCGATGCGTGGCAAACCAGTCGGTGCAAGGGTTGACATAATTCCATTTATATTGTTCAGGAGTTTCATATTTTAGCGAGTTTTTGGTTTTGTTTCGTCTTCATATTAATATTGTTATTATTATTATCATTATTCATCTTATTATCATTATTATTATTGTTATTATTTTTCATCTTCTTTGTCATCTTATTATTATTATTAATCTTTATCTATTATTATCATTGTTATTGTTATTATTATTCATCTATCTTATTATTATTTTTATTATTATATTATTATCTGCTTCTTCATCTTATTATTACTATTATCATTATTATTATTATTATTATCCTTCTCCTCCGTCTTCATTTTATTATTATTATTGTTATTATTATCATTATTCATCTCCTTTTTCTTCTACTTCATCTTCACTTACAGCTAAGAGCAAATACATCATTACACAACTGGCGACATTATCCTACAATATCCTACAACAAATACCTTATATAACATGACAAACCCTCCATTAAGAGCCATGTCACTTTCTCTAATCTATGGTATTCTTTACCTCCTCACTTTCATGTTCATTGGAATGTTCATCCTACATCCTGGAGAATGTTTTAGTGTTTTTTTTTTCTTTTTTCTTTTTTCTGTTTCTCGGAACCTTCCATGATTTCGTGATCGTCTCGAGAAATTTTAGAGAAGAGAGAGGGAGAGGAGAGGGAGAGAAGGAGGGAGGGAGGGAGAGTAGGGAGGACGGAGAGAGAGAGAGGGAGAGATAGAAAGAGATGGAGAACGAGAGAAAGAGTGAGAAAGAGAGACAGAGAAGGAAGGAATAGAGGTAGGGGAGGAAGGGAGAGAAAGAGAGGGAACGAGAGAGAGAGAGAGAGATATTGAGAGAGATATTGCATTTGGTGATTTGGATCAATAATATGAAATAAAAGTTAAGATAAACATAACATCTATAATTATAATGATAACAATAGTGTTGATTATAACAATGTCGAACTAACAATAATAATAGTAATCACATTAATAGTAACAATAATAATAATGATAATGATGAAAGTAATAACAATGATGATGATAATGATAATTGTAAAGATGATGATAATGATGATTTTGAAGATAATGATGATGATTATGATAATTGTAATAATAATGAACATCATTATGATAAGGATAATGATAATGATAAGGATAAAAATATTAATGATAACAATAAGGATAATGACGATGATGATGATGAGAGCGATTTTTATCATTATGATTCTGATGATGATAATAGCAATGATAGTAATAATAATGATAACTAATCATGATCATAGCAACGACCATCAAGAATTGTTTTCGTTTAGCTGCAAAAAAAAAGAAAAAATGTCACTTGATTTCATTTTCATTTGCACGATAAACATTGCAAAATGTAATTAACATGTACATTAAAGTAAAAGTATATATTCCTTTAATTAACAGTTTAACACTACACCTTATCCCCTTTAATAAATACTGAAATAAAAGCGTAATATAACGTTAATAAATACTGAAATAAAAGCGTAATATAACGTTAATAAATACTGAAATAAAAGCGTACGTATAAATACTGAAATAAAGCGTGTTAATAAATACTGAAATAAAAGCGTATATAATAAATACAACGTGTAAATACTGAAATAAAAGTGTAATACAACGTTAATAAATACTGAAATAAAAGTGTAATATAACGTTAAAAATACTGACAAAATAAATACTGAAATAAAAGCGTAATATAACGTTAATAAATACTGAAATAAAAGCGTAATATAACGTTAATAAATACTGAAATAAAAGCGTAATATAACGTTAATAAATACTGAAATAAAAGCGTAAATATAACGTTAATAAATACTGAATACGTAATATAACGTTTAATAAAAAATAAAAGTAATGTAATAAATACTGAAAGTGTAAGTTAATAAATACTGAAATAAAAATATAACGTTAATAAATACTGAAATAAAAGTGTAATATAACGTTAATAAATACTGAAATAAACTGTAATAAAAATATAAAAGCAATTTTCCCTCAGCTTGCAAAGTTCAAACCAGGGTTAACCTCGGAACAAATCTTAACGCCACGGAGTTTAACCGACCAAGACAAATACATATTAAAACCACCTGGTATTAAATTACACTATAATTAAACACATTATATTTCCACAAGCTTTGCAAATTTCAAGGGGAAAAAATATATACACTTTTTAGTACCACCGACACAGCTTGTGAAATATTAAACGCTTTTGTTTAACGGAAATTAAAAGGAATTTTTCCCTTTTAGCAGAAATTACACCTTCAGTTTTGTTCTAGGAATGGGTTGCTATTTCTCTTTCTTTGGTGTGCTGAGAGTGAGGAAGAACTGAAAATTTGAAAGAAAGAGGGAGAAAGGGAGGGAGAGAGAGAGAGAGGGAGCGAGAGAGTAAGAAAGAGAAAGTGAGAGAGAGGGAGAATGAGAAGAGAGAGAGAGAGGGAGAGAGCAAGAGAGTACGAAAAAGAGAAGAGAGAAGAGAGAGGGAGAATGTGTATTATGTATAGGAGAGATATTCCACATAAAAAGATCATTTTTACAGCATAAACAATAAAATATGTACTTGTCTATTATACACCCACGAATAAGGACAGCAATACCACACACAGTACCTACAACAGATAACAAAATCCTAACCTAACAGATACTTAAAACTAACCCACATCGTTTGAAAAGTTCTTAATTATCCACCACAAAACCAAGTGTGATAAGAACAGATTAAAATGATATCGAATTCACCTACCATTCTTATAAAAAAAAAAAAAAAAAAAAAAAATTATCCTATGCAAACACAATTTATCCTTTGCAATGGAATCATAGACTATCTTGATGATTATGTAATATGCAAAAAGTGATATAATAGATATAATACTTTTACTGACACACTTTAGACTCAAAGAACAGTTATACAAAATAGGACAAAACGACAAATAAGGACATAAAACTTGTACCTAGTGGAACAACTCTGTACTTAAAAGTCAGCTGGGTTCTCTAACCATGTTCTTACTGTACATATATGAATATAAACACACAAGGGGATATACTCTACAAGGTGTAGCTGTCTCGTGTTCTTCGAGAGTAAAGGAGATAGTTCAGGGGTTGTGGAATCGTGTGTGTGTGTGTGTGTGTGTGTGTGTGTGTGTGTGTGTGTGTGTGTGTGTGTGTGTGTGTGTGTGTGTGTGTGTGTGTGAGTGTGTGTGTGTGTGTGTGTGTGTGTGTGTGTGTGTGTTTGAGTAAGTGAGTGTGTGTGTGTGTGTGTTTGAGTGTGTGTGTGTGTGTGTGTGTGTGTGTGTGTGTGTGTGTGTGTGTGTGTGTGTGTGTGTGTGTGTGTGTGTGTGTGTGTGTGTGTGTGTGTGTGTTGTGAGTGTGAGTTGTGGTGTGTGTTTGAGTAAGTGAGAGTATGTGTGAGTGAGTAGCGTGTGTGTATGTGTTTGTGTGTTTGAGTAAGTGAGTGTGTGTCGAGTGAGTGAGAGCGTGTGTATGTGTGTGTGATGAATCCGTGTTAAAAAATATATATTCTTATCTATTCCAGCTTCACAAAATTCCTTTCTGAATCACACACAAAAAGACTGATTATATAAACCCCAACCTTCCATGCAGATTCTTAGCAATGCTTGGAAACACGAGACACCACAAGCAGAGCACACCCAAAAAAAAACAAAAGCTTAGTCAGACGGGAACAAAATAGACAAAAAAATAAACTTGCAAAATAGACAGATCAGAGATTTATCTGTCCTTGTAGAATGCTGAGTATCCAGTTGTCTGCTTGAAATACATTCTCTTTTTCTGCAACTTTTACATTGATTCCCTGATCAAGAATAGCATATTGATTTTTTTTTCTGGGATTTTTTTCTGTTTTGGTTAAACCGTTAGAGGGTGGACTGGCATATTTCAATAATTATTTGTTAGATGTCTATCACGTTGGTTTAATTTCGGGTTTGTAGTGTCGTCTTTTTGTAAAAAATTATGAAAAATCCGTTTGTTTATAGTTTGTTTGTTTTTCTTCATTATATGTCTCAGTTCTTCACGTCAGGGAAATATGAGAAAATATGCATCCAGTTATTTCTGGTGTGGTTGAAATGAATGTTGAAAAAGAAAGAAAAAATACATATATATCATATATAGTGTGTGTCTACGATGTAAATATAACAAAGAAATAAAGAACAGCAAAATACCTTTTACTACTTAATGTCTTTGGGGCAATTTTTCTTCGTCTTCCTCCTCCTCCTCCTCCTCTTCTTCTCCTCCTCCTTCTTCTTCTTCTTCTTTTTATTCTTATTTACATTTCTTGTCCATAAACCAGCGAAATATTACCAAGATTATGAAACCAATGAATCTTCTCCGTTGTTGTGCAAATACAGGAAACACAAATTCGCTATTATTACGAATCGGGGACTAAAAGAAAAATGAAGATCAGGTTAACAAAAGACTCACAAAAAAAAGCTATGGAGTTCGGTTAGACTTTGTTTTTTGACGATAAAAAGCCAATTTATCACTGATTCTTATTCTTATAAGTAAAGGCAACTTATCAATGATTCTTATTCTTAATAAGTAATGATTGTTTT
>NW_020869476.1:509074-524074 GCF_003789085.1 Penaeus vannamei
TTTGGTTTTTAATTTGTATTTAGTTTATTTGTGTTTACATGTTTTGTTTTAGTTTTTGTATGTTTATATGCGTTTATGATTTTTTAAATTTGTTTGTTTATGCATCTGTTTATTTGTATTTCTGTTTTTTATTTGTATTTTGTTTATTTGTGATTATATGTTGTTTTTTTTTATTTATTCATTTTATTTTATGTTTTTTGTATGTATCTATTTATTTGTATTTTGGTTTTAAATTGTATTTTGTTTATTTGTGATTATATGTTTTGTTTATTTATTAATGTGTCTTTTGTTTATTAATATTATATTGATGTTCTGATGATGTTTGAGGCGCGTGTGACGTCATCACTGTCTGAAGAGCTGAATGAAAGGGTAAAATTTCTTTCTCTTTCTACCTCTTCCTTCTTCCATTAGCAATGTGACTCAAGAAGCGGTATTTTTAGCCTCAAGAAATTTATTAGTTTGTTTAAGGCGTAGATGTATATGTATGGGAATGAAAGAGATAGTTCTGTCGTATTATTTTTTTGGTTTTTTTCGATTTTTCTTTTGTCTTCTTTTTTTTCGATTCTTCTTATTTGTCTATTGGTGTATTTTCTTGTTTTTTTAGGAAAATGGATATATTTATCCTAAGCCTGACTCCGAGCTAACGGTTGGCTCCGCGACACACTGCCAGGGATCACAGGGCCGCCCATTAACCCAAACGTATAATTTTTCCCCCCGCCAAAAACACCGAGGTTCTCAAGACGTACGACCCAAGACACCCTTCCTTTCCCTTCACTCATGAGGGTTCTCTTTTTTTTTCTCCTGGACCGCGCAAGACGACCTAAATGCAGGAGCCGAGAGCCCTTCCCTCAGCGATTTCTACCCGGCTGAACTGGGTAGCTCCGACGGGCATCTCTCGGGCACGCCGGGGACAGCCTCAAACCCCTACCGACATCCGAGCCGAGTGGACGCTCCCTCGCTCGCTCGCTCTGTCCTGCTCTCTGACCGGGAATATTTTTTTTTTTTTAGTCCCCCCCTAAAGAATCAAGTTACATTTTCTTTCGTTGGAGAAATTAGGTGGATTATTTTATTATCATTATTATTATTGTTGTTGTTGTTGTGTCTGAAGAATATCGGGACTTTCATTCTTTTTTTTTCTGACGGACTTTCCCTTGACGAGACTGTATTCGAGTGTTGCTGGAACACGAAAGACAGAAAGACAGACAAAGACAGTGACCTCAATCCCTCCCTCTGCTGCAGGAGTAGCAAGGAGTGGCTCCTTCCGAATGAGCCAGACCTCAGGACTCACATCACTATGGGAAGTCGCCGAGAACGCATAGGCTCATAAAAAGGACGCGAGGTTAGCCCAACGAGGCCGAAGAATTGTGCAAAAGCGAAGCAACATGAAGGCAATGTCACCCATAACAAGTAAGTGATTCCTCCACCATTTTGTGTTTAGATGTGCGTTTGTCTAAATTTACGAGTAAAACTTTTTTTTTTTTTCGAAGATCGTAGAATTAAAAATAGATTCTTCAAGGTGCCGATAAGATTGTAAAGGATTAAGATGAGTATGATATGCAATCTTATATGTGTGTGTGCGTGTGTGTGTGTGTGTGTGTGTGTGTGTGTGTGTGTGTGTGTGTGTGTGTCCGTTATTCTCGTACCCGGTCCCCTTCATGTAAGAAAAAAGTGTTTGTGTTTGCATTATGAAGCGTAGAGGTAATGAACCGAAGTGCGGGAAGTGCTTTGATATGCAAACGGTGCACATCATAAATCATTTGCCTTGATCAGTGCTACAGCCTTAACTTTCAAAACGATATTAGTTGTGTTCATCGCATTCTGATTGTCAACAAATATTTTTGCTTCTGGCCAGTGTGTTTTTATTTTTTTGTTGTTGTTGCTGTCTTAGACCCATGATTATATATAATTTGAACATCAGTAGATAAAATACATATAATATGATTTAAGAGAAAAAAATACATACCAAAGACCTCAGATTAACCAGAATTACATACCAGGAAATAATAAACCAAATAATAACAAAACCAAATAGTACAATCACAATCTTACTCCGTACACAGGATAATTCTAACCCTTTCAGTAACAAGATAAAAAACCCTTTCAATCCACAAACCAATTATCCCAATACCCACACCCTCTCACCCCTTACAAACCCCCCTGTACCCATTACCACCCATCACACACCCACCTACCCATGCCCAACCCCTAAATTGGAACCATATGGCAATTTTCTCTCATGCAAATGGAACCAGAGAAGGAGAATGTAAATGCTAATGAACAATCGAAGCCCCGAGATCGGCTTCGTGTCGGAATGAACCGCGTTTGGCCTCTGAATGCGGTCTATTTATGCGAGTGAAACCTCTTTCGTGTCTTGGTGTACGATCAGCGGTGCTTCTGTGCTTCAGATTCGTCGTGAATAATGGTGGTGGTGATGAGAGAGAGGGAGGGAGGATGGAGGGAGAGAGAGAAAAGAGAGGGAGGGAGAAAGAGAGAGAGAGAAGAAGAGGGGAGAGAAGGGAGAGAGAGAGAGAGGAGGGAGAGAGGAGAAGGGTAGGAGAGAGAGAGAGAAGGGAGGAAAGAGAGAAAGAGAAGGGAGAGAAGGAGGGAGGGAAAGAGAGAAGAGGAGGGAAGGGAGGAGAGAAAGAGAAAGGAGGGAGATAGAAGCAGAGAGAAGAAAGGAAACGGAGGGAGGGAAAGTGACAGACAGAGAGGGAGAGAGAGAAGAGAGAAAGGAGAGATATGTTGTAGTGAATAGACAGATAAAGAACAAAAGAGAGAGAGAGAGAGAGAGAGAGAGAGAGAGAGACAAAAAAGGAGAGACAGTGTCGGACAGCAATTGAAATAACATATGTTTGTTCCTCAGATTAATCTATATTTATATTTCGGGCAACGCCTCAGGTCTTCATTAAAATGAGAAGCCATATGTTTTATGTATAACACGATTCTCTCTCTCTCTCTCTCTCTCTCTCTCTCTCTCTCTCTCTCTCTCTCTCTAATTTCTCTCTCTCCATCTCTCTCTCTCTCTCTCTCTCTCTCTCTCGCCGTGGTCTCTCTCTCCTTTGTCTCCTGTTGCCTTCTTTTCTATTATCTCTTCTTTCTTCTCTCTAATTAGCTGCTATGCTATTTCCTCTTCTTCTCTCTCGTCTGCTCTCTCTCTCTCTCTCTCGCTCTCTCTTCTCTTTCTCTCTTCTCTCTCTTCTCTCTCTTCCCTTCGTCTCTCTCCTCCCCTCTCTCTGTCTATCTCTCCTCTGTCTCTCTCTTCTCTCTNTTCTTCTTCTTCTTCTACTTCTTCTTCTCCTCCTCCTCCTCCTCCGCCCTCCTCTTCTTCTCTTCTTCTTCTCCTTTTCCTTCTTCTCTTGCTTCTTCTTCTTCTTCTTCTTTCTCCTCTCCTCCTCCTCCTCCTCCTCTTCCTCTTCTTCTTCTTCTTCTTCCCCTCTTCTTCCTCCTCCCCTCCTCCTCCTCCCCTCCTCCCCTCTCCTCCTCCTCCTCCTCCTCCTCTCCTCCTTCTCCTCCTCCTCCTCGCTGCTATTTGGGGCTTCACAAACCGCTGGTCCCCAATCCTCTTTCGTCGCATTCGAGGCCTCTTCTTCTACCATTTTGTTTCCTCTTCCTCTTTTTTTCTGCTTTCGTCCTCATAGGTGACTACTCCCTCTTTGTTTCCGCTGTTTCTTCTCCTTTTCTCTTCCCTCTCGTGGTTTTCATCCTCCTCGTTATTCTTTTCTCTCTCATAGTCGTCTTGACCTCGCTCTTTCTTTTCCCTAACAATTGTTATCTTTTAGTAATCCCCCCGAAGAAAAAAGATGAAATCCTTTTCATTATTTTTTTCCCTCCTCGTCCTCCCCGCCTGGCACACCTGCGGGCACATTGAAGTACAGATATATGGTATATGTGTGTAAGTATAAATTCTGCTTTTCCATTGCTGGTGATTAATGCTTCTCTTTCTTTACAGGTAAGTGTTAATGGTGGATGATGCACCTTGCTGAATATCGGTAGGTAGGTAATCTTGCTGTTGATATTGCTGTTCTTGAATTATTTAAAGGATAAAGGAATTTTGCTGGAAGGAATGAGGAGTTATGTGCAGTGATATATAGGGAGAGCATGAAGAAGAAAAGTGGTAATGAAAAAAAGAAAAGAAAAGAAAAGGAAATTGTGAGAAATAAGTCATCTTTGGCTTAATATAAACTCACTCGCTTCTCCGTCGTCCTCCTCGCCGCAGCCTTCCCGTTCTCCCTCTCGTTTTTTCCCTTCCTCCCTCGCCCTACCTCATCCTTTCTTGCTCTTATCCCCCACGCATTCTCCCACTTCCTCTGCGTCTGCCTCTCTCCTTCTCCTTACTCCTGACCCCCCTCCGCTTCCCTGCCCCTCACCTCCTCCACCTCTTGGTCATAAAAGAAGCATAACTCTCGCCACAAACTTGCCCTGTAGAGACTGTGGTCATCAGAGCATGCCACGTTATTCAATTAAAGGAGCATTATCTCCCCCGCCTCTCTCCGCCTCTCTCCCTCTCCCTCGCCCTCCCCATCTCCCTATCCCGCCCCCCTTTCCCACCCACCCCATCTCTCCCTCTCGCGTCCTCCCACCCCTTTTGGCCCAAAATCAAAGATGGCATAATATCATTTCTGGCTCCCCTTCCTCTCCTCCTCCCTTGCTTCTCATCCCTTTCTCCTCTCCTCCGTTCCATCCTTCGTGTTCCCTTGTTCTTTTCGCTTCCCTTCCAGAGTCCCACAGTTCCCTCGTACCCTCTCCTCCCTCGCGTTCCATTCCTTAAACGTACGTTAAGGATCTAGCTTCTCCCACCTTCCCCCTTTATCCCCTCTTTCCTCTCCCCTCTCCCCTCCACGCCTCATTTCACCTTGATAAACCTCAGTCCTCTTTCTTTCCGTCTTCCCTTTCCTCATCTCCCTCTCACACAATCCCATTTACTCGTTTGTTTCCCTTTTTTCTCCTGCCTCTTCTTCTTTATGCTGGGCGGCACATTGTACAAGCGAAAGGGAGTAGGAGAGAAGTCAGAAATAGTGACAAAATAAGAATAAGAAGAAACGAAATAAGAGTGAAGTGAGAGAAGACGAGAGACGAAAAAAGGCAGAACAGCTATTTGTGGGAAAAAAGGAGATCCAGAGACGCGGTGGAAGAGTCGAAGAGGGGAGCGACCGCCTCGCTGAAACTCCCAAGCCTTCGATAACCCCAAAGTGTGTTATCAGGGCGGCTTGGCTTCAGGGAGGCGGCTTGCGAGGCGAGGGAGAGAGGGAGGGCGAGGCACAGAGGAGAAAGAGAAGGACAATTAGAGAAAGAAAGAGCGTAAGGGAAGAAGGAAACAGGGTGAAAGAATGGGGAAGAGGAGGAGCACGCAGAGGAGTTTATGCTCAGGGGAGGACGGGAGGGACCGGGGGAGAGTTGGTGTGGAGCGACAAGGGAGACTCGTTCGTTCAGGGGAAATGTGGATTTTCAATTGATTAGGGAGGGGTGAGTGGGAGGGGGGGCAGAAGCTAGCGGAGGAAAAGAAGAGTCGCTATCAGTCATTTACATCGGTTAGTGATGGTATTGCAAAGGAATAGGCGGTCATTGGCTGTCTATTTATTAGCCTCTGCCGTTTCCTTTGGTCGCGTCTCTGGCTGCGTCTGCGCTTACAGTAACAGCAGTGGCGAGAGGGAGAAGGAAAGTAGAAGGACAGTACAAAGAGAACAAGAGGAATTATATGAATAGTAAACAAAGGTATGACAAGGGGATGGAATGAATACTTTTTTTCGCTCTTTCTCTCTTCTCCCCCCCCTCTCTTCTCTCTCTCTCTCTTCCTCTCTCTTCTCTCTCTCTCTCTCTCCCTCCCTCTTCTCCTTCTCTCTCTCCCTACCTCTCTCCTCTCTCTCTCTCCCTCTCTCTCCTCTCTTCCCCCCCTCCCCCCCTCCTTCCTCTCTCCTCTTCTCCTCTCTCCTCTTCCTTCCTCTCTCTCTCTCTTTCTCTCTCTCTCTCTCTCTCTCTCTCTTTCCTTCCCTCTCCTCTCCCCTCCCTCCTCTCTCCTCTCTCTCTCCCTCTCTCTCTCTCTCTCTCTCTCTCTCTCTCTCTCTCTCTCTCTCTCTCTCTCTCTCTCTCTCTCTCTCTCTCTCCTCTCTCTCTCTCTCTCTCTTCTCTCTCTCTCTCTCTCTCTCTCTCTTCTCTCTCTCTCTCTCTCTCTCTCCTCTCTCTCTCTCTCTCTCTCTCTCTCTCTCTTCTCTCTCTCTCTCTCTCTCTCTTCTCTCTCTCTCTCTCTCTCTCTCTCTCTCTCTCTCTCTCTCTCTCTCTCCTCTCTCTCTCTCTCTCTCTCTCTCTCTCTCTCTCTCTCTCTCTCTCTCTCTCTCTCTCTCTCTCTCTCTCTTCTCTCTCTCTCTCTCTCTCTCTCCTCTCTCTCCTCTCCTCTCCCTTCTCTCTCTCTCTTCCTCTCTCCCTCTCTCCCTCTCTCCTCTCTCTCCCTCTCTCTCTCTCTTCTCTCTCTCTCTCTCTCTCTCTCTCTCTCTCTCTCTCTCCTCTCTCTCTTCTCTCTCTCCTCTCTCTCTCTCTCCCTCTCTCTCTCTTCTCTCACTCACTTCTGTCTCTCTCTCTCTCTCTCTCTCTCTTCTCTCTCTCTCTCTCTCTCTCTCTCTCTCTCTCTCTCTCTCTCTCTCTCTCTCTCTCTCTCTCTCTCTTCTCGCTCTCTCGCTCTCTCTCTCTCTCTCTCTCTCTCTCTCCTCTCTCTCTCTCTCTCTCTCTCTCTCTCTCTCTCTCTCTCTCTCTCTCTCTCCTCTCTCTCTCTCTCTCTCTCTCTCTCTCTCCCCCCCCTTTCCGAACTCCCCCTCCCCCTACTCCCCTCCGACCTTACGCGCATCTCGTGCAATTATTTCTAGCCTGCCTAACCGATGTGTGATTTCCCGTCCTCTCGAAATACTGCAACAGTTGTAGCAAATGTGTATGATTTATTCTGGCGAGAGGCCCCCGTGTGTTATTTAGGAAGTTCTGTCTCTTCCTTCCTTCCTTCCTCCCCCCTTCCTTCCTCCTCCTCCTCCTCCCTTTGGGTTTAATGAAAGCGGAAGAGATTCAGCTCGAGGAGAAACGGGGAGAGGCGGTAGGAGGTGGATAAACAGGATAATGAACTAGGAGGAATGGTGAGAGTAGTTGTGGTAGTAGCAACATCAGCTGTAGCAGCGGCACCAGCCGTTATAACAATAATAGTATTGTAGCAATGGTGATCGCAATAGTAATAATAATATTGTTGATGATGTTTAAAGGTAGATTGAAAAATACGATGATAGTAGAAACGACGGAACAGGAAGATAGAGGAAGAAATAGAGTATTAGCGAAGTTTCCCCTTTCCGCTTGGGATTTACTCGGGACTCATTTTCTGTTATTTAAACGCCGTTTGGGCTGTTTCTCGTGAACTTTGTTCTATCTTGACAGCATATTTTCCATGTATTATCACTTTTACTTTCCCTTTATCATTCGGATTTTTTTTTATCATACTAGGTTTTCGTGGAAGATGCAAATCATTTTTCTTTCAAGGGAATGGAACTCGACGGTTTAGTTTTCCTCTGTTGCCAGTGGCTTTATTTTTTTCTATTTGCGTTTTATTTTACGCTTTTTTAAGAGAGCACACAGATGGATTATTCGATGTGTAGGGGGCTTTTAGCTTGTCTATCACCCATTTTGTTTTTCTCCCCTCTCATGCGTTAGTTCACCAGTTATCACGAACTCTTTCCCGTCTCCTACATATCGCTAGATTTTTACGTCGCTTGTCCTCTCCGTGCAGTCTCCCTCCTCCATCTAGGTCTCCCCTTACCCTCTCCTTGCCCTCCATCCATCCATACCCCATTTTCCTGATTTATTCCTTCACCTTCCTTTGTCCGTTCTTCCACCTGCCACATGAATGACCTAATGCTACCAACACCCTCGATGCACCCCTCCCTCGTGCACCGGTAACCTTTCGTCCAGTAGGCACCAGCTGGCACTGTGCCTATCACGGGGTTATGAATAATGAATGCGAGAACCTCGAGGGAGATTAGAGAGAGAGAGAGAGAGGAGAGAGAGGAGAGAGAGAGAGAGGAGAGAAGAGAGGAGAGACGAGAGAGGAGAGAGAGAGAGATGAGAGAGGAGAGGAGAGGAGAGAGAGAGAAGAGAGAGAGGGGGGGGATAGAGAGTAGAAGAGAGAGAGAGAGAGATAGAAGGAGGGGGGATAGAGATAGGAGAAATAGGAGAGAGAAGAAAGGGATTATAGAGAGGGGATAGAGAAGAAGGGAGGGAACAGGGGGAAAGGGAGAGAAGAGAGAAAAGAAAGAAAGAAAGAGAAATGGAATCTTCCATGGTTTCCCCTTCCCCCAAATTCTACATGGATGGGGGTTCTCTGTTCCTTCATCGAGATAAGTTCTCTCTGCCTTGGGGAGCCACGCCCTTCTGCCCCAGATTCCTTCCGTATCCCGTAGGGACGTCTTTCAAGTTCTCCTCTTAGTCCTGCCCTTTTTTCTCTCCCATTTTCGTGTTCTTTCTCCTCTCTCCTCTTACCTTCCCTACCAATGTTTCTCCTTGGGTTCTATTTATTTGTAGATTTATTTTTATCTTCCTGTCTTCCTCATTCGGTCTTTGTTCTCTTCCCTTGTTCATTTTCCAATTCCTCATTTTTTTTTCTCCTCGTTTATTCCCGATTCAGCTTTTTCTTCTTCTCTTCCTCTTTCCCTTTCCCTCCTAACCCGCCTCCCCTCCTTGTGTGTTACCGTGGTGTGTTACCATTAAGCCACACCAACTGTCACGTAAGGAAATTAGAGGTGACCATTATTTGACGCGGTCTTGAGAGTGAGACAAATGCGGGAGCGTGGGTGTGTGAGGGAGTTGGGACCCCCTCCCCCTTCCCCATCTTCCTCCCCTTCCCTCTCCTCCTCTCCTCCCTCTTTTTCTTTTTACTCCCATCCTTCCTCTCCTCACTGCTCTCACTTCTCCCTCTCTCCTGTCCTCTCTTCTCTCTCCCCTCTTCCACTCTTCTCTCCCTTCCTCTCCTACTAATCATCTATCCACTGCCCTTTCCTCTGCTCCCCGCCCCTCTCTCTCCTTCCTCCCCTCCCTCTGCTCCCGCCCTCTCTCTCCTTCCTCCCTCCCTCTCCTTCCTCCTCCTCCCCACCTTCATTCCTTTCCCTCTCCTTCCTCTTCCATCTTTCCTCTTATGTTCGTCCTCTCGTCCTCTCCCTGCCCCCCTCCCACCCCCAAGCTCTTCCCCCCCCCCTCCGACTCCCCATGTATCGCTCTGACTCCGCATGGCTGTGGGACGCAAGGGCTCAGGGAGGTTTTTCTACCAATATATTTTTTATATCTCCCTCTTTATTTTTTCTTCGTCTATTATTATTATTTTATTTTATTTTATTTATTTTTTTTTGCTTGTTTGTTCGCTACATTGCCCGTTCTGCCTCTCCGCCCTATGTTTTATGAGGTGTGCAGGCTTGGGAATTGATATTCAGTTCGTATGAAAGTTAAAATAGCATTAGAGTTTTTGCGGATTTATCTTTGTCGTGTTGTGCAGTTTATGCCTCTGTGTTTGTATTGTTGTGTTATACGTGTTTCTGTCGCGTACCCGTATGTGTGTGCTTGGAGGAAAGGGGAAGGAGGGGCAGGAGAGAAGAGAGAAGAGAGGCAGATGAGAGTGAGAGAGAAGGGAGAGGAGAGGCGAGAGGGATGAGGGCAGAGCGGAGGGGTGCAGAGCCGGGAGGGGGGAGGGAGGCGGAGGAGAGGGAGCAGGGGATGGGAGCGAGGGAGGAGGAGAGAGGGGAGGGAGGGAGCGGACGAGAGGAGGGAGAAGAGCGGAGGGAGTGAGAGAGTTGAGTAGAGAGGAGTGAGAGAGGGAGTGAAGAGAGGGAGGGCATGGCGAGAGAGGGAAGCGGAGAGCAGGGAGTGAGAGGCGAGAGAGGAGGGAGAGAGGCGAGGGAGGGAGATGAAGGAGGGAGGGAGGAGGAGAGAGGGAGGGAGGGAGAGAGGGAAGAGGGAGGGAGAGCAGGGAGGGAGGGAGAGGGAGGGGGGGAGAGAGGGAGGGCAGGAGAGAGGGAGGAGGGAGGGAGAGAGGGAGGGTGGGAGGGAGGGAGGGAGGAGGGAGGGAGCGAGAGAGGGAGAGGAGGGAGAGAGGGAGGGAGGGGAGGGAGGGAGGGAGGAGGGAGGGAGGGAGGGAGGGGAGGGACGGGAGGGAGAGAGGGAGGGTGGGAGGGAGGGAGGGAGAGAGGAGCGGAGGAGGGAGAGGAGGGAGGGAGAGAGAGAGGAGGAGAGAGGGAGGAGAGGGAGGGAGGAGGGAGGGAGGGGGAGGGGGGAGGGAGAGAGGAGAGGGAGGAGAGGAGGAGGGAGGGAGAGAGGGAGGGAAGGGAGAGAGGGAGGGAGGGGAGGAGAAAGGGAAAGGAGAGGGAGGGGAAGAGAGGGGAGAGGAAGAGGGAGAGGGAGGGAGGGAGAGAGGAGGGAGGGATGAGGGAGGGAGGGAGAGAGGGAGGGAGGAGGGAGGGAGAGAGGAGGAGGGAGAGAGATGGAGAGGGAGAGAGGAGGGAGGGAGAGAGGGAGGGAGGGAGAGAGAGGGAGGATGAGGGGAGAGGAGAGGGAGAGGGAGAGAGGGAGGAGAGGGAGAGAGGGAGGGAGGGAGAGAGGAGGGAGCGGAGAGAGAGGGAGGAGAGGGAGGGAGGGAGAGAGGGAGAGGAGAGAGGAGGGAGGGAGGAGAGGGAGAGGGAAGAGAGGGAGGAGGGAGAGAGGAGGAGGGGAGAGAGGGAGGGAGGGAGGAGAGAGGCGAGGAGGAGAGAGGGAGGAGAGAGAGGGAGGGAGGGACGAGGGAGGCGAGGGAGGGGAGGGAGGAGAAGAGGGACGGGAGGGAGGAGGGAGGGAGGGAGGAGGGAGGGAAGAGGGAGCGGAGGGAGAGAGGGAGGAGGAGGAGGGAGAGAGGGAGGAGGAGAGGAAGGAGGGAGAGATGAGGAGGAGGGAGGGAGGGAGCGGAGGAGAGAGAGGAGGAGGAGAGAGGGAGAGAGAGGGAGAGGGGAGGGAGGGAGAGAGGGAGAGGGAGAGAGGGAGGGAGGAGGAGAGAGGGAGGCGAGAGAGGCAGGAGGAGAGGAGGAGGGAGAGGAGGGAGGGAGGAGGGAGGGAGAGAGGAGAGAGAGGGGTTTTATGTATGTATATATAGACACACACACACACACACAACACACACACACACACACACACACACTACACACACACACACACACACACACACACACACACACACACACACACACAGAATGCTTAAGAGTATGTGCGGGATGCGCCCACACAAGTGCATTGGTATGCATGCATTTACCATTTGTATGAATGTGTATGTGTACCTTTGCCGCGTATTCGTAGCACACTAAGTACACCATGAAGGCAGCGCAAATGCCGCTATGAATAACGCAATGCTAGTGTGATGTATGCAAATGGCAGAGGCGCGGGCGTGGGCGTGAGTGTGGCGCAAGTGTGACGGCGGCATCAGCGGCAGCAGTGTGAGTGTAGCAATATAGTATGAGTGTCACCTTGGCAGCAGCGGCCCAGCTGGTGTTCGCTGGACGGCGGATCAATAGCAAGGGTGGGAATGGGGGAACGACCACCTCGCCCCATTGGTCTGCTGCCCCCTCCCCCTCCCCTTCTTCCGTGCATAATGAAGAGGGGCACTTGGGGCGCGGCGACCCCCTCGGTGGGCACGCGCCCTGTTGCCCCGTGCCACGTCCACCTTCAGAGTGGAGCAAGGACGTGGGGATGGTCCCAAAAGCTGAAAGTTGCGGGTGAGAAGGACTCCGCGCTCCGGCGGACGCAGTCGGGTCGGGCTGGGTCACGGGCGCCGCCCCCGCGGGCACGTTGGTGGCGCCGGAGGCGGGGGTCTGTAGAGGAGGTGTAAAAGAAGGGATGGTCGAAGGAAAGGAGGGCAAGGAAGAGATAAAAAAGGGCGCAGAAGAAATAAAAGACTAAGACCGTGACAGCGACAATGAAAACATCATAGACAATAGCTGTAATAATTTCCTTAGAAAAGGTTGCAGACAAATTGACGCCTGGCTCGAGAAAGGGCGGACGGGGAATCTCGGCGCGGCGAGAGGAAGCAAGAAGTCCAGCGGCGTTGATGAGCGTGCCCAGGGGCGATTCATAACCCCCTCCCCCCTAATCTCTGAAGCGCAGACAGGCCGGTCGAGGCAAGAGGAGTTGGATGGAAAGAATTTCCTGAAGCAAATGTGGACAGAAAGGGTCAGTAACAGCAGCGAGATTCAACTCCCAGGGACAGAAAGGCCAAGCAGGATGTGCGCGCGCCTGAAAAGTCGTGCGCTTTCCGCTTTTGTTTGAAATTTAAAGTAGTTGCATTTATCGATTCGTAAAACGCGTAAAAGGCACTAATGGCCGTTTTTTCTTGTTCCTCTGGATGCTTGTATTTGCGTAATCGCTGTGGAGAGTGTATGATGAATAATTTGTTGTTGCGTCCTCTCCCTTGTGCTTCATTCTGCTCAGTCGCTCATTTCTCATTTAACGCTCGGTGCTCTCTCTCTCTCTCTCTCTCTCTCTCTCTCTCTCTCTCTCTCTCTCTCTCTCTCTCTCTCTCTCTCTCTCTCTCTCTCTCTCTTCTCTCTCTCTCTCTCTCTCTCTCTCTCTCTCTCTCTCTCTCTCTATCTCTCTCTTCTCTCTCTCTCTCTCTCTCTCTCTCTCTCTCTCTCTCTCTCTCTCTCTCTCTCTCTCTCTCTCTCTCTCTCCTCTCTCTCTCTCTCTCTCTCTCTCTCTCTCTCTCTCTCTCTCTATCTCTCTCTCTCTCTCTCTCTCTCTCTCTCTCTCTCTCTCTCTCTCTCTCTCTCTCTCTCTCTCTCTCAGGGGCGGTCGGGAGCCTCCCCTAGTCGGGGTGATAATAACACCGGGGTGAGACGGTGATACATAGTAATTTCCCTTTAAACTCGTTGTTAAAGGGGATTTGACGTTTGTTCCCTTTTTCCCTCTTCGGGCCCGGCGGCGACACGTGCAAGCAAACACTGATCTGAATACTCGTAGTTGTTCTCCCGGTTTTAATGGCCGCCACGTACTCTTTCATTTCAGTTTTTGCACAGTAATTCGCTTCCTTTTTCCCTTCAGTGATAAATGGTTCCCTTCCTTTTTTATTTACAGTTTTCCCATTCTTCCCTCTTCCTCCCTTCTATTGCCTTCCCACCCCCTCCCTCTTTCTTCTCTTTCCTTCTTCCTCCTTCTGTTTCCTTATTCCTCCTCCCCCTCTTCCTTCTCTTTCCTTCTTCCTCCTTCCCCCTTCTCCCTCCTCCTTTTTCCTTCTTTTTCCATCCTCCTTTTTCCTTCTTCTTCCTTCCTCCTCCTCTTTTTTCCTTCTCCCTCCTCTTTCCTTTTCCTTCCTCCTCCTTTCCTCCCATTCCGTCTGAAAAGTCCGTCGTCTTCATGGCAAGAAGCGCCGATTTGCGAGGATGTCGACTGTTGTTTGCGTTGTCAGATACTTATTACCGGGCGACAACCTGTTTTTTCTGCGGCTTTTGAATAGGAGGAGGAGGAGGAGAAACGAATGGGAAGAGGAACAACGAGTGGGAGGAGAGTAAAACATGGGGGAGGAAGGGGAACTAGAGTAAATAGAATTACGAATATAACAATATAACGAAGATAATGGCAAGGTGAGTAAGAAATATAATGATGACCATAATGGCATTGGCGGTGATAATTAGATTGGACAGCTATCAGGGCCTAATCCTTAATCCATCCAGATATCCCGCCTTATCCCTCGCGGTTTTGGGGGCAGGGTCGGAGGGGGGGAGGGGGAGCGGGGTCACCCTACACCGTAGAGCCAGGCTTGTGTTACGCGCATTACGTAGTCAGTCAGCGGCGGAGGAGAGGGAGTCGCGGCGCTGGACCCGGACCGGGCGGGCGCGGGGCCGGGGAGCGAACGCCGCCTCTCGTCTCCTTGCCTTTCTCTTCTCGTGCTTTGTATTCTTCCCTTCTTCCGACTTTTATCACCCTTTCCTTTTGTGTCTTGGGTTGTCTGTATAACGCGAGACTGGAGAAATGTTCGTCTCGTCGGCAGACCCCACTCTCCTCTTCCCCGGATCTTCCTATGCCCCTCGATTTAGCCTCTTTTCCTCCTCTCCCCTCTTCCACTTCTCCCCACTCCCCCTCCCCTCCTCCTCAGTGCCTCTCCTTCCCTCTTCCCCACTCCCCCTCCTCCCCCTTGACCTGGCGCTTCCACTTCCCTCTTCCACTTCTGCCCCTCCCCCTCCTCCCCCATTGCCTCTCCTTCCCTCTTCCACTTCTGCCCTCCCATGCCTCTCCTTCCCTCTTCCACTTCTGCCCCTCTCCCCTCCTCCCCCATTGCCTCTCCTTCCCTCTTCCACTTCTGCTCCTCTCCCCTTCCTCCCCTCTTCCCCTTTCCCCAACCCTTAGCCTGGGGACGGAGAGCAGCTATTTATCTCCCATCTTGCGTGCTAAGCATCCCTTGGTCTCCCCTCTCATACAGATCTGCTAATTTCCTCCCTCAATCACCTGCCTCTGCCCTCGTTTCTTTCCCTATTCCCGCCTTCATTTCTTCCAATTTCCTCACTTGCCTGTCTATTCCCTTATTTTGTCTACTTGTTTTTTTTTCAGCCTTTCTCTTTCCCGCTTCCTCAGCCCTCCGCTTTGCAATACTTTCGTTTCCCTTTCCTCGTCTCCACTGTTCGGTCTTCCAGTTACATTGTGTATATGTAGACTTAGACACAGAGCAAAGAAATAGAAAAATAAGTGTTATCTCGAAGGTTATACATACACCCTCGTCCTCGATCTTCTCCCTTCCTTCTATCTCTTCTACTTAATTTCCCGTTCTCCGCTTTATTCGGAATTCTACCCATTCCTCCTTACTGTTCTCTCTTCCCCTCCCATTCCTTCTCGCCCTCCATCTTGTGCTTCTCCTCCTCCTCCTCCTCCTTCCTCTCGGGCAGCAGGGTCCGTGCAGTAGGAGGGGGAAGAGGCAGTTAGCAGGTGGGTCACGTGGTGGCGTCATTAGGCACATAGCTCGGCCGGGGAAAAGCACAATTA
>NW_020869476.1:534074-540095 GCF_003789085.1 Penaeus vannamei
TTCATTCTCGAATCCCTCTCTCTTTCCCACTCCCTCCTGAACTCCTCTTTCGCTTCCCTTCCCTTCTTCCCGAGCGCCTCTCTCTCTCTCCGTCTGCGCTCTTCCCCTTCCCTCCAAAGTTGGTCCACCCTGATAAACAGACCAAATTACAGGCCTTGGATCGCCGACCTCGGATAAACTCTTGAGGTTTAGATTAAAACTTCAAACTTAATTTTTTCCGGTCTGAATCAAGGGAATCATGACACAAAGTCCGCCGCGTGATGGCTATGATGCACCAAGCTTATTTGACCTTATTTGACCTTATTTATCCTTCCTTTATCCGCCTACTTTCGGTCTCGTAAATTCGGTCGGAATCGGTCGTAAATTTTTGGGCGATAACTCATAAATTTTGGGCCGAGGGAGGGAAATGGCGGTGGCAGGAGCTCTGTTATTGGGCCAAATGTGTTGGCTGTTTGTTGAGGGAACTTTGTATAATTAAAAAGTTGATTTATCTTTCTTTAAAAATGTTTTTGATTTCTGGAAATAATTTAGTTTGTTGTTGTTGTCGTTCCGTGAAAATAAGGTTGGTGTAGATGCAGTTCGAATATTGTAGATAATTGTTTATCGTATTTACTGGAATGTCATCATGACTTATCGGGCTGCTTTCGATAGGATTATTGATGTCTTGTACAGAATAAAGGGTAGACATATAGGAAGAAAGAAGAGGAAGAGAGAGGGAAGGCGGGGAGTTGGAGAAGACGGATGAAAGGAAGGATACGAAAGGAAAGGAGAAATTCCCGTGGCCAGAGGGACGAGAATCGAGGCAGATGACGGGGAGAGAGGAAGGAACTCGGGGAGGAAGGGAGGGGAGCTAAGCGCCTTGGGACAAGGGAGGAAGCGCCGGGGAGGGAAGGCTGGGAAAGACCTGCAGTGGCGCCTCACATGCAAACGCCACTAATTACACATTATTGCCGGGTCGATCCTCCACGTCACACTAACTCCCCGGCCCGCATTACCGGTACTAACAATTACTGGTGGAAGTGGCGGGGCGGCTGCGACGCACAGAACCGGCGGGGGAAGGGGATAGGACAAGTTGGAGTAATAAATCGCTGGCGTCCTTACGTCTTCCAGATAACCATGTTTGGTTATCCATTGTGTCTCTCCTCCCCTTCTTCACCGCCATCTTCTCTCTGTCCATCCACGCGGCTCTGCCAATTACCCGCATTTGATAGCGTGGATAAAGGTTTCGGGGCAGTGAGAGACGCGGCTCGAGAGGCAATTAGCATGTAGAGAAAATGCTCATCTGATATGTGATGAGACAATTAGTTGAGTGGATATATGTGTCTGTTTGTCTGTGCTTGGGGAAGGGGGAGAAGGGGGCCAGCGAATCCCCAGTTTTTGACTCGAGGAGATCAAGGAAGGTTAAGGGAAGAGAAGGGGGGGGAGGTGCAAGAAGAGACTCGTCAAAGTGGAGGTTTATATATTTGGTGTTTATTGCGTGGTAATTACTGCTTGTTCCGAGTGTTTGTTTTTGTTTCCACGACACGAGTTTACTCTTGACGGTTCCTCCTTTCCATCCTCTCGTTGGCAGTTCTCTCGCATTTCCACAAAGAGGGGGAGGGGGGGGGTAATGGAAAAGGGGTTTTCTAGTTTCAATCGTCGTTATCATAGCCCTTGAATTTGCCTTCGGAATAACACGCCTTTTGTTTCGCCCTTTCTATGCTTTTAATGCCTAATTGAAGATCCTGTTGGGTCGAGGGAGATGGAAAGGGGCGGCAATCAAAGTGGCCCGTCTTCATTAAGTGGGATCAAAAGTGGCCTGGAGTGAGATGCTTCTGTTTACGTTGCTTATCCCCCTTTTGCTCTCATTCCTTTTCTTCCGTGCCCCCCCCCCCCCACTTTTTGCACTTCACTTCTTCCATTCTAATTTATTGCCATTTTTACCCACATTTTCTCGTCTCGCATTTGCTTCTTCCTTCGTCTTTAATCCTTATATGTTTTGCTTGCACTTAAGTAAGTTTTCTGCCTTCTCTTCTTTTGCCGTCGTTATCGTCGTCGTCCTCCTCCACCTTCACCTTCACCAAGTATCTTCCTTCGCTTCATCCTCTGCTCCCCCCTCCTCCTCCTCCTCCACACACGGACGCTATGGTAGTGTGTGTTGTTAGGATGCGTTAATTAAGAATTCCTGCACAATGGATCCTCCTTCCCAGCCACCCCCCCTGCTCCCTTAACTGCGCGCTCGAGTATCTAATCAAACAAGGAGGACCTGGGCGTGTCTATCCCATCCTGCCTCCCCCCCCCCTCGAAACCTGTGTGAGTGGCACCCTTGTGCTACTCTAGAAAAGGGGTAGCCGGCTGTTTGCCGTTTAGCGTCGATTACATAATGCGTGCAGTTCGCTTTGTGCGCGCGCGCGTGTGTGTGTGTATGTGTGCGCGCGTGTGCGTGTGCGTGTGCGTGTGCGTGTGTGTGTGCGTGTGCGTGTGTGTCTGTGTCTTTGTGTGTGTGTGAGCGTGTGCGTGTTGGCTTGTGCTTGTATTAGTGTTTGTGTCTGTGTGTCAGTATTATTGCTTGCTGATTAACTGTCTAATAAAATTCTGAACCTATGGATATAAAGACAAATGATTGAAGTAGATAAAGAAGAGAAGGTTTTGTGGTTTATGATGTCACGGAGGTATTTTGAGGAGAGAGGGCCAGGGGCTCCGGCTGGGATTCTTAATTGTTTCGTGCAGTCAATGTGCTTGTTAACCTGCGAGATCCCCTTCCCGCCAGCCGCCTGTGGAGGTGGGGGGGGGGGCTGAAGGTGAAGGTGAAGGTACCGGAGAGTTGGAGTTCAGGGAGTAGGGGAGAGGCAAAAGAGTTCCCAGATGCGAGGATGGTGTCGTGATGAGAAGCGGAGGAACAGAAACACCGTGTGTGTCACCTAGCACCCCCCCCCTCGATCCCCTCCCCCCTCACCCCCCTCCCTGCTAGCACACGAAACGCCAGCCCGGAATCCTCGCGGGATATTTATGGAACGGAAAACTAGCGAGTCGCAGGTGATTACACGATTGAATGGAACTGATTTACTTCCCCCTCCCCCTCGTGCCCTTCATCCTCGTCCCCCCCCCCCTCCACCTCCTATGGGCCTTCCCTTACTCCCCGCTGCAGTCTGCAAGGTAAACCCGCCCTTACTCGCCAGTAGCGTAGGTGCGGTATTTACCGTGCGTGCGGGCGAGCGCGTTAATCACTGGGGTAAGTAGTTTGTTTGATGTAGAGGTCGTTTATATCATGGTTGGAACATTCTTCTCGGGGAGTTTTGCCAGGTCTGTTTATGGAGATAAGTCAAGCAGAATGACAACAAGGAGGGAAGGAGGCGGGGAGGGCGCGGAGGAGCAAGGCAAGGAGGGAGGACGGAGAGTAGGGACGGAGAGGGTAGAGGGATGTGAAAAGATGGACTTAAGAGGAAGGAGAAAGAAAAATGACTGGAAAAATCGGGAAGTGGTATTATGGGAGGAGAGATAATGCTCAGTGAGACAGGTGGGAAGCAGGAGGTCTAGGCCGGTGAAGAGTCAGGGGCAGGGGGCCGAGGGGCGGGGGGGGGGGGGGGGCGAAAAGGGACGCGAGATTGTGGCAGCCACGCGTGTTTGGTCTATGCAAATGGAGTCTAATCCAGATGGATTGTTAATGCCTACGAATTATCGGAGCAGCTTAAGTGGGGGTCAGACGGGGACTTTGGGTCAACACGAGGCAAAAGTTGGCATTAGAGGGCGAGCGGAGGGGGGGTAGGGGGTGAGGGGCAGGTTGGATGAGGCGAATGAGGGAGGTTCACCACCGCGGTCGCAGGAGGTGGAGGTGTAGGGCCTGTTGAACACGAGATTGATTTATTTGCGATGAAGAGGGACAGGATATGTTGGCGGCTCCCTCCCTCTCTCCTGTTTTCCCAACTTCAGCTTCCCGCCCGCCCTGCAGCCACCGCCTCGCCCCGCACTTTCTTTCCTCCCGACTCCTTGAAGGAATGTCAAGCCGTTCGGGACGAGCGGAGACAAAGCGGAAGACGGCAGCCGGCGGACGTCCCAATCCCGGGCTGTGTGTTTGGTCCAGACGAGCTATGGCATCATTAAATCGAAACAAAGCGCGTACACACACACACACAAACACGGACATAAAAGGACGGGAGGCGGGCAGGGGTAAGGGGATGAAGAGGGCAAGGGGACGGAGGGGGGTGGGGCAAGGGCAGGGGGTTAGGGGTAGCGGCACAGGTTTGGATTTAGGGGAAGGGGAAGCAGATTGAAGGTGGTTAAGTGGACCGCCTCGTAATCGCGTAATATTCGTGTGTAAATACCTCAAGCTGTCCCGCGGCTTGTTGTCCGTCGCTGCTTTATGGCCGCAACAAAACCAATGGGAGAAGATCGGGGGTCGTATTTTACAGTCGGGAGATAGTTAAGGGGTTACTTGTACATGCCACGGAGTATTGGGGGTATTTTGTACGAGAGCGAGGGGCGAGGGGAAGGCGGAAGGGAAGGGGGGGGGAGGGGGGAGGAAAATAGAGAAGGGGAGGAGAGTAAGGCGGCAGGGGAGGGTTAGAGGAAGAAGGGGGACGGCGGGGAGGGGAGGGTACGAGAGTATGTACGGTGTGTATGTGTCGGGAGAGATGTGTTAATTGCCCCGGGCGCTTTCTCTGTGTTTTTGTTGTGTGTTTATGGGTCTTTTGGGGTGTTTACTTTTTCGTAAGGGTGCGTGTACTGCCTACGGTATTAGAGGAATAGGAAAGAGGGCATGGGGCGGGGAGCGGGGGTAATCGCGGTGCTGAGGACGGGTCATAAGCGTTCAACGAAACAGAAGCTCTCTCTCTCTCTCTCTCTCTCTTTCTTTCTCTTTCTCCTCTCCCTCCTCTCCCTCCCTCCTCCCTCTCTCCTCCCTCTCTCTCTCTCTCTCTCTCTCTCTCTCTCTCTCTCTCTCTCTCTCTCTCTCTCTCTCTCTCTCTCTCTCTCTCTCTCTCTTCTCTCTCTCTCTTTTCTCTTTTCTCTCTTTCTCTTCTCTCTTTCTTCTTTCCTCTTTCTCTTTCTCTTTTCTCCTCCCTCCCTCCCCTCCCTCCCTCCTCCCTCCCTTCCTCCCTCTCCCTCTCCTCTCCCTCTCCCTCTCCCTCTCCCTCTCCTCTCCCTCCCCTCCTCCCCCTCCCTCCCTCTCTCCCTCCCTCCCTCCCTCTCATCTTCCCCCCTCCTCATCCCCTCCCCTTGTCTCTCCACCCTTCCTCTTTATCCTCTTTCCTGATGCAAATATTTATCCTTCTCCGTTTCTCTTTTACACGCAAACGAAGTGTTATGAGAAAATAGTAGAAGGCGTACGACTAGTCTTTATGCAAAACAGATCCTTACCCTCCCCCCCCCTTCCTTCAGTCTGTCAATCGCCTACGGAGCGGAAATTAATACTCCTTCTCCACCCCTCCTTCCTTACCTCTGCCATTGAAAGGGGGGAGTAGAGATTGAGGGGGAAAGATAACAGCTAACGAGAGGCGGAGCGGCTGTCAAGGCGGCGGGGCTGCTCGGAACTCGGAAGCCCGCGGCCGCTACCGGGCTTTCCCCTCCCTATCCCCTCTCCCCTCCCCGCCTTGCGAGGATGTTCGTTCGTCTAAGAGAGGAAGGAGGGGGAGGGGAGAAGGGAGAGAGGGAAAAGAATCAGTAATTCAGGATTTGAAGCAGGATAGGAAACAGGGAAAAGGAAGAGAAAGACATGCAGAGAAGTAGAAGGGAGAGGGGCGTGTGGGGAAGAATGGATAGAGAGGGTCGAAGGCAGGGGGCACATGTGACGATGGATTAGGAAAGTGGGGAATTAAAGAATTGATGTGCGTTAATGTAGTTTTGTGTAATTAGTAAAGTCTGTGTGTGAGGGCTCCGTGGCGTGCTTCCCTTCCCCTCTGGCACGAAATCAAGCCGACGAGTGGCCCATACGACAATGGTAAATCAGGCCGCCGCGCATTGGAGCCGGAAAACGTATGGTACTGCATGCTAATTGTATTTCCAGAGGAGACCGTTGGACGATGGGACGCGACCTTGACCCATATT
>NW_020869476.1:543079-545579 GCF_003789085.1 Penaeus vannamei
AGAAAGTAAGGGACATGCCTGAACACAGTTGTGGAGAGGGAGAGAGAGAAGGAGAGAGAAAAGAGAGAGAGGAGAGAGAGAGATGATCGAGAGCAGAGGCTCAGAGTCCTCACTTAGAGAGATGCCCCGTCGAGAGCGGAGGAGAGGAGTGGAGAGAGGATCGCACTAGAGAGAGGGAGGAGAGAGAGAGAGGTGAGAGAGAGACAGAGGAGAGAGAGCCGACCCGAGAGGACGCAGACGAGAGAGGGACGAGAGGCGAGGGAGAGAGAGGGGGAGAGAAGAGAGAGAATGAAAAATCTTGTAAGGCTGAGGGGAGCAGCAAATTCAGGAGGGGAAGAGAGAAGAGAAGAGAGACCGAGAGAGAGAGACGAGGAGAGAGAGAGAGAAGAGAGAGAGAGAGAGAGAGAGAGAGAGAGAGAGAGAGAGAGAGATGAGCGAGCGAGGAGAATAGAAGCGAGAGAGTGAGAGTAAGTTCGCCGTTAGGCAAAAGATCGGCGTCTAATTGAATTCAGGCGGAGACTTTTGTGGGCTTATTGATTAGCAGCAGAAAAACTCGGGTGCGGGTAATGCAAGGACTGGAGCCTCCTCTCGGCCTCCTTCGTCCCACCCCCCCCCTCCCCTTTTCCCCCCCCCCTTTACCTCGCCCTTTCCCACGATCCCACCTCCCATTCGGGGCACATTCTCATCTCTCTCTCTCTCTCTCTCATCTCTTCTCTCTCTTCTCTTCTCTCTCTCCTCTCTCTCCTCTCTCTCTCTCTCTCTCTCTCCTCCTCCTCCCCTCCCTCTCCCCCTCCCCTCCCCCTCCCTCCCTCTCCCTCTCCCCCCTCCCCTCTCCCCTCCCCCCCTCCCCCTCCCCCCCCTCCCCCCCCTCCCCACCCCTCCCTCTCCCTCCCTCCCCCCTCCCCCTCTCCTCTCCTCTCCCTCTCCCTCTCCCTCTCCCTCCCTCTCTCTTCTCTCTCTCTCTCTCTCTCTCTCTCTCTCTCTCTCTCTCTCTCTCTCTCTCTCCCTCTTCCCTCTCCTCTCTCCCTCTCCCTCTCTCCCTCTCTCCCTCTCTCTCCTCCTCTCTCTCTCTCTCCTCCCTCTCTCTTCCCCTTCCCCTTCCCCTTCCCTTTCCCTCTCTTCCCCTTCCCCTTCCCCTTCCCTTTCCCTCTCTTCCCCTCTCCCTCTCCCTCTCTTTCTATTTTTCTATCTATCTCTATGTTTCTTGTCTCCCACCTGTCTTACCCTGTACCGTGAGGCGCCCTTGAGTTATATCATTTTTCCTTTCATTCCGTTCTTTTCCACCTTCCTCTCTTATTGTTTCAGTATTTTTGTCTATCCTCTGTATCTTTTCCTCGGTCATTATTGAAATGTTGCAACAGCTTTAGAAAAAAGTGAATGCATTGCGCAAGGAGTCAGGTGTTGGTGTGCAACTTTGATGTTTTGTAGAAGATCCGAGTCGGGACCTGCTGGGAATTTCTTGCTCTCGAGCTCCCCCCGGCGGGGCTTCGCCGGTGGGGCTAGTCCTGTGTGTGTATTTATTGATCTATTTATCATTTTTGATTTTATATACTCACGTACATAAAAATGTACATACACGTATACATACACATATATTACACACACACAAACACACACACACACACACACGCACACACACGCACACACACACACACACACACACACACACACACACACACACACACACACACACACACACACACACACACACACACACACACACACACACACACACACACACACACACACACACACACACACACACACACACACATTACACACACACACATTACACTCACACACATTACACACACACACAAAAGAGACGTAGGCGTGTCTGTGTGAGTGCGTGTGTGAGTCCGTATGCGTGTGTTTGTAGGTGCATGTGTATATGTATATGTATATATAAATGTATATGTTCATTTACATGTTCACACACACACAAGCACACATTTATACATAGACATGCATATGCATAGACATACATATGTATGCATATGTGTGTGTGTGTGTGTGTACATGTAAATGAACACATACATTTATATATACATATACATATACACATGCACCTACAAACACACGCATACGGACTCACACACGCACTCACACAGACACACCTACGTCTCTTTTGTTTGTTGTAGGGATAACGAGTCTATAAGAGTCATTTCGACTTCATTTCGACGGAAGTTCAGTGATTTCTAATGGTTCTTGCGTCGCTGTCTTCGCCATACACTCCTAGCTCCAGGCTCTTCATTGCGACGGAATAATCTTTGTTTTTCTTTTGTTTTACACATTACTTGTCCTTTGAATTTCAATTCTGGAAAATATGCTGCGTCGTCCGTTATTTTCTTTGCCTGTTAACTGTTCATTCGCTCGTCTTTCGTCTTCTCTGTCTTTTTTCATCCCTTTCCTTCTTTTCTCCGTCCGTTTATCTCCTTCGCTCTGCCCATTCCATCCTTTAATCTCCCTTTCCCCGTCCGCGATTTCCCCTTTTCGAGAA
>NW_020869476.1:550579-560579 GCF_003789085.1 Penaeus vannamei
TAAAATTCGAAATATATTAGAAAAGTAGAAAGTAAACAAAGTGAGAGAAGAAAATTATGACCAAAAGAAAGAGCGGAGGGACAGAATGTAATAAACGAGGGAGAAGACAATGCAAGATAATTAGTGGCAAAGAGGTGCATGACGATTGCCAGGCCGTCGTATCGCGATTAATGTTGCGTTTGATTTATTTGCGCCGACCTGGTTTTTCTTTTTTTGGTTTGTTTTTTCGCCACTGGCCATGGCGTCGCGTTTGGTGGTTGCAGTTTAGCGATCGGTAGAAATGTCGGACTCGCGTTGCCGCTGTTGCTGTTGCAGAGAGTGAAGAGCAGCGCTGGTATCGCGATGACATGTTCTGGGAGGAAGCGATTTTCAAGCTTTGGCGGAATGGGCGTGTCGGGGGTAGGGGGAGGGGGGAGGGCGGGGAAGGGGTATTGCCAGAAGGTTCCCCAGGGTGTTTTACATTCCTGCTGTTATCGAGAGCAAAATATGCAAATAACCGAATAGGAAGCGTTGCGGCGTGTGGCGAACATGCTGCCTGGAGTTACTTACACCTCCCCAGGGAAGGCCAGAGGCAGGGGAGGCAGGGGGGGTCCAGTCGCCTCCCTCAAGCTGCTGCCCCAAAGCGTCTATGCGAATTTGTGGTTAAATGTGAATGCTATTTTATGGTAATGGATATTTGACTATCTTGTTGGGCGGCGAGGCTGGCGTGGCGACGGGCGTGCGGACGGGCGTGGCGACGGGCGTGCAGACGAGCGAAGGAGGAGAGGATGACGGGAAGAGCGAAAGCGAGAGGGAAAGCGAAGTTTGAGAAGAGGGGGAATGAAGGGAAAGGAGGAAACAAGAGCGGGCTTTTTGCACCCAGAGGATCCGCCTTCCTTTCAGCTGTTCGCATGCATGAGGAATGGAACGAGGATGAAGGAAAGAGGAGGGGGAGGAAGGGGAAGGAAAGGCGCGAGAGAGCTTGGTGTGCCGCCATTACCTCATCCTCTATGCAGGTCTCGCCCCTCAAGGTCCTTCTGGCACTTGTTACATTAAGTGCCTCGATCCTGGTTGTCGACCCTCTCTTTTTCTCTCTTCTTCCCGTATTCGCTTGATCTTTCTATCCCTGTTCATCTCCTTTTTCCTTTGTATCCTATCTTTTATATCTTATTCATGTATTTCATCGTCATTTTGCTTTCGATCGTGCCTGTTTCATTCTGTTTTTTTCCATCCTCTCTCCCTTGCCTCCTGCCCCTCCCTCCCCGCGTGGGCCATAATGGCGGCGGCGATCGGCGGGCGGCGATCGCATTCCGTTTGAAGTCCTGGAGGAGCAAGCGTCTCCCGGGACGAGGGCGGAGGCGCGCTCGTTGATTCTGATCGCGTATCTCGCTTTCGCGGCGCGTCCGCAAGGCTCTTGATCGATTCTGCGCAAACACACGCACACGCCCGACTTGGCCTGGCGTCGCCCGCCCTTCTTCGGCAGCGGCGCTCGTCGGCGGAGATCAAAGCGCCCGCGAGTGATCGCTGTCGCCGCCTTTGTGGCTTCGTATTTGCTGATCCTGGCATGAGTCCCCGGGGCCGCAGCGCCCTATTTGCCCCCTTCGACGCCGCTTGCGGTTTGCGTCCCGGAGGTGTTTGGGGCTGACACACGGATGGTTCTGACCTGTTTTGCCAGGTTGATGCCATGAAACTTTTCCTTCTCCTCTAAGCACTGTTGGTGCTTCGCTTTTATATTTTCACCGCGTCTTGTTCGTTAAGAAGGCTCAAGAAGAAGAGCCGAGCAGTCTGTCAGATTTCTTCAAACAACCTTTTCAAACTCGAGCCGCTCCCTTCAACCACCTTCTTCCTCCTCTTTCCTTGGTCCATATGATAATTTCAAAAGCAAGGCCAAAAAGGCGACAGACAAACAGACAGAGACAGAGAGGACGTTACTTGTAGGTTAGCTGAAACCTTAAAATCCCATTCTTAGGACCTTGAAGTCAGTCTACATCACTTGCTGCGATTGCGACTGCATTTCTTCCAGTGGTTAGAATAATTGTTTTACTCCATTTCCGTCATTTCTGCTTCTTCGATTCCCCATCTTTACTTTCTTCCCTTACACGTTCCCCCTCCTTTTCATTCTTCCTTGCTTTCCTTCCTCCGTCGTCCCTTACACGCCCCCCCCTCCGTCCTTACTTACTCCCCCTCCCCTCCCCCTCCATCACCGTACAGCATAATGCTCTCCCAACACTCAGCAGAGAAACTGGAGAGCGTCTTTTTCTCAGGCCACTTCTTGCAGACGCCATTACCGCTGTTTCCGTCTCCTCTTCAGCGCGATGAGGGTCCTCCTCTTCTTCTGTGCTTCCTGTCTCTTCCATCTTCCTTGTTTCTTCTTCCTTCTACTACAGTCTTTCGTCTTTTCTGCTTCTTGTTCCTCTCGTTTGTTCCCTTCCCATCTCTGTGTATCCTTTTTTTTATTGGTTCTCCTCGATTTCTCTTCGGTAGGTGTTATCTGCTAGTTACTACTTCCCCTTTCGTTTTTCCCCCAGTCCTCCTCCATAACTAAATTATCACACATTCATTCCCTTGTTTCTCTCCCCCTCGCCCCCTCCCCGGAAAGTTGGAAAAGGGGAATTGACAAAGCAGAATAATTAAGGATTAGCATTGGGAAAATCTTTCTTGTGTTTTCGGCGCTGTCTGGCAGTCGGGACCGCGTCGCCTGTGACACTAATCCGGAATTGTCGTAATCGTCGGGGCATCGGGGGAGGGAGGAGGGGAAGGAGGGGCTGTGTTACGTTGCTGGAGTCTATTTTGAGGCATTAGGGGTTCACGTGACTGCTTTAAGGGTGGGGGAGAGAATGGCTCTCCATCCTTCGTTTCCTTTTACTTCGTTTTTTCTCTCTCTCGTTACGAAGATTTCTTTTCCTCTTATCGCGGTTTCTTTCACCCAGGAATTTCCATTTTTGTGTATATTTTGTTTTCAACTCTTTTGTGGTTGTCTCACCCCCCTCCCCCACCCACGTCTCGCCCTCATCGCTCTCCCAAGCCGTCCCCTCCAAGCAGTGCTTCGGCTGCGGTCGAGGTGATGGCGGTGCGGGCAACCGCCGGACCCGGGCTCGAGTTACGCCAGGGAGCGGGAGCGCATTTTTGCGCCCAGCTTGCGGGCTCGGGAGATCGAGGCGGCGGTGGATATTACCCGATTGTGGCTCGCTCTGTATGCGACGGCGATGGACGTTCGGGGATTAATAGGATTCGTCGGAGGTTGAGGTTGAAGCGGAATGGAAAAATGAGGGACGGAGGCTGTGGTCGGGGGCCTGCGGCTGTGTCTTGGGAGGTGAGCGGTCGTGGGGGCGGCGCCGAGGACGGTAAAAATGATGGCCAACGTGATAGTCATGATTTTAATGATAACGATAACGATAACGAAAAACCAAAATGACAACAGCTGTGACAGTAATAGCAGGTGCTACAAGGTTGTTATTATTGCCGCTGTTGCTATTACCAAGACGAGAGAGAACAATGTCAATGCTTCTAGAATGTTTCTCCGTGAATAACGCTTTTAGAGGAGTTGGAGGGAGGGGGTGAGGGGTGGGTGGGGGGAGGTGTAAAGGAGACGTTGCAAGATTGTGATTTTAATTTTGTCGGAAGAAAATTGTTGGGTGTTTTCTCCGCCTCTACTTTTTCTCGTCATTCGTCAAGGCGCGTCACCTGAGGGGGAGGAAGGGGAATAAACCTCGTCTCGTAGCGTTTTATATAACAATTCTTATTCTTATTCTTACCCTCTGCTAACTCCTCGCGTTCCTTCTCCTTTCACTAAAATTTCTTTCTGGTCATCCTTTTACTTGTACTTTCCTCTTCTTCACTGCTTCTCAACATTCTTTCCCCTTCCCGTCATTCCTCCAGTTTTCTTATTCGACGGTACTGCTCCTCTTCCATTTTCTGTTCCTCCGGCTTTAACATAACTCCTCTTCCTTCTCACTTACTTGAGGATTCCGTTTAAGCGCCTGAGTTTGTTTTCCTTCGAGACAGCGACTTCAGGAAAGGAAATACGCTAACTTGGAATGGAAAAGGGAGGATGGGGTAAAGAAGGAAGAGAGAGGCACAGGAGGAGGAGAAATGTGGAAGAGTAAAACAAAATGAAAGGAACGGAAAAGAGAAAGAGAGAGAGAGAGGGAGAGGGAGGAAAGGGGACTTGAGGGGAGTATTGAATAAAGGGAGGTACGCGAAAGGATAGAAAAATGCTGAAGAAAAAAGAGAGAGAGGCGGAAGTAGAAAAAGAGGAATAAGAGGAGGCGCAGGAAAGACCTACTGTTGCAGCCGGTCGATAGAGTCATCATGGAGTAGCAGGATGTTGATATTTTTCTCTTTTATTTTTACGTTCTCTGTCGTTGAGGAACTGGCTCTTGAGGGTGAGGGCGAGGGGACCGCGCTCGAGGGGGCGCCTAGGAGATAACACTCGTCGAGGGTGACCACAGAGAAGGGCGGAGAGGAGATAGGGAGGAGGGGAAGAGATGGAGAGAAAAGAAAGGTTGTGAATGTTAGAAGGGGTAAAAGCAGAAAGATAAAAAGCAGGCACGAAAGCAAAGGAAATGGAAGGCATACAGTTAAAGAAAGAGGATGGCAAGACAACGGCACTCGTGCAACGCCGTCATTTTGAATGGCCGACGGTTAAAACGGTTAACAAGTGCTGCCAGGAGGGTGACTGATTTAAGGTCGACACATTCGCATTGACTAGCCTTCCTCCCATCCCCGGCGCTACATGTGGACACAATCAATCCCCAGAATCACTTCCCTGCCACTTCGGACCCTCAGTTTATGTTGGGGATTAGATCTTTCCAAGAGCGAGGGGAGCGAGAGGGAGAGAGGAGATGGAAAGGCCGCCTCCCCTCCGCCTCGACTGCGGCCAGCAGCGCCCGAAGGGGAGAAATGCGCTCGGATTTGCTGATTATTAATTTTAGATTTAGGCCTATTGTTAATCTCGTGAGGACTTTATTACTTGGGATTTTCAAGATTCGTGGGGGGAATACAGAGGCGTATTAGAGGGGGAAGGCAAGTGTTGTAGATTTATTCTTTTCTTAAATGAACCGGTTGGCGGGAGAAGTTTTTGCCTCCGCCGAGTCCTGTCAGGGAGTTTGATTTGATTTTTGGCCACCACGGACGTTGCATTCCAAAAAGGTGGAAGGGGATGAACACGAACAGGCGGACATTTGGTTTTATGGTATTTGTTATTCGTATTATCACTATCGCCATCTTCAGTGTTAGCTGAATGTACTAGTATTATAATTTTTGTTGTGAGTCATTGCCATCTTTATCATAATCATTGCTATTATTGATTTCTATAGAGAGAAGGAAGAGTTTGCTTGCCACGCATAAAGCATTACTGCGTTGGAAGGGGCCCAGTAGCGAGGATAACACCATGTAATATATCCCCTTCCTCCCCCAAACACAGGTTCAGCAAGATCCTCCCGTGGCTATTATGTGCCAGTATTATAGCATACCAGCCGCTTGGCCTTTACCCCTTAGGCAAAAAAGAAAATCTTACGACGGGAAGATATCCTTACAAGGGGGAAGGGGGTCTGACTTTTATGAGTCGTTCCTGTGGCCGGATTTGGCTGGAAAACCAGATTACCCGCCAAGCGCCGTCCCCCGGAATCCCATTTTCTTCTCATAATAAACCGCAACATAGAAAATGGAGAACACGTACACCTCCCCTTCCTCTTGCTCGACTTATTTGCATCGGAAATTTTTTTCATTGATTTATTTTTTATTTTTCATTTTCAAGTATTGACTGAGAAAATACGAGGAGGGTTTTACGTGATGGGAGACGGGAAGGGGCCCTAGCGATTAAATGATTTAATAATGTCGGGAACAATTCTGGTTTGGTCTTCGCAAATGGTTCGTCCCCTCGATTTTCTATTTACAATTTTTCCAGTCTGTATACGTCAGTTGTGTTTGCTTAAAGTTTCTCTGTTTTGGGTCTGTTGGCAGGCATTTGGCGCTGTATTTCTTTATATCCCTTTAGTTCTTGCAAGTTCAGTTAAACTCCTTACGCACCCAACAGAGGTTATTAAATGCTCCCCTCTCCCCCCCAACCCCATCTCCCCCCCTTCTTCGAGCAACTCCGTACTATTATAGATTCATATTTTAGCCTAAATGTGGATAGAATGGATCCATAAAACACCCGTCGGATCTCACTTTATGCTGTCGTCAACGGAGTCTCGATTCTGTTGTTTCGCGTTTGATGGAGCGCCGGAACTCCCAGCCTCGTTTGCTTCTCCGCCGCTTATGCCGGAGCGGCCGTCGGCGGAAATGCGCGGTGATTATGCAGTGTTGTTTCCTCTAGGATGAATGTCGGATTTAGTTTGGGGTGAAGTTGCCTGAATTCTTAATGCTGTAGTTATCAAGACAGAGGAGCTACACTGCAAGGCAACGCAGTTTTATGATATATTTGATATATATCACTATATTAGATTTCATGGGCTGGTTTTAGTATCCATTGCTCGCGGTCCGTAAAGCTCTCATAATGAGACAGTGAGTTATGGCCACAAAAATGTTTTGATATAAGACCGAGATGAGGGAGGACTATACGGCCGAATTTATCTGACAACACGCGGCATATGTCACCCTTATTGTTTGGTGTGTGTATATATTATGTTCATGCAAGAGGCTCTCAGTGGCCACTTCGTCTCCATTATGGGGCCGTGTCATCGGAAGAGCCCCGGGACACGCCCGTGCCCAACGCACGCACGAAGGAGGACCGCGCATGGCGGTCGCTGATATGTATGCATTGGCTGACTTTTTACCTTCACTTCATTCTGTCTTTCACTCGCGCGCTCACGCACGCCTACACTCCGGCTCTCATTTCGCCTTGTGAAAGCGGAATTGGGGCGGGATGGATCGCAGCGGCAAGGTAATCCTATTTCTCCGCAGCTGCGACGCTCGCAAACTCCAGATGTGGCTCGGAAGCAGTGAAATGCGGAGCGCCAACCCGCAGAGTCGTGCACGGAAAGGCGTCGAGGCCCGCGGTTCCTTGTTTTTGATTTGGCCTTCATCTTATTACTCTGGCTTTTAAGGCTTTGCTGCCGGCATTATTTTCCTCTACGAAATCCGTTTAAGGGGATAGGAAGAAGGAAGACAAGGAGAGGAGAGAAATCCTCGGATGATTTTTGGGAGTGCAGCGCGTACCTACTTGATTATTATGTAATCAGTTTTTGATTAACCTTCACTGGAGACTTTACCTCTGTAGTGCAAGCAACGGATGCGAATTTTGGTTGCTAGGATGGAGAGGACGGGAGAAAAATAAAGCCAGAATGAATTATTGCAAACAGAAAGAAAGGGAGAAACATAAAATAAAAGTATTTTGAAGAACTCTTTGACAAGAAGTGGTTGGTTGGAAGAGGGGAGAGGGTGGGGGGTGGAGAAGAGGAGAATAGAGGAGAGAAGTGAAGTTGAAAAGAGAAGTGAAAGGCAATGGCAGGCCGCTGAAGTAGGACGATCACTATGAATGGCGGATGCAGATGAGAGAACCAGAATGAAAAATGAAAACTTAATATCCACGTGCAGTCTCTCTCTCTCTCTCTCTCTCTCACCTCTCTCTCTCTCTCTCTCTCTCTCTCTCTCTCTCTCTCTCTCTCTCTCTCTCTCTCTTCTCTCTCTCTCTCTCTCTCTCTCTCTCTCCTCCTCACACACACACACACACACACACACACACACACACACACACACACACATACACATGTGCATATACATCATACAGATATGAATATACGCGAAAGAAATCTGTTCAGAAAATGTCTTGTATAGCAGAGTAACTAAGGGAAACAGAGGGGGAAGAGATGCAAAGTTTTCTTTGAGTCGAGTCGTTAGTTACCATGGTGATTCAACTAGCACAGTTAAAGTAAGAGAGGGAAGACGAGAGCGAGAAAGAAGAGGTTAGAGACATTCAGGGTGATGGAAGGGGGGATAGGGAGGAGAAAGAAACTTCACGAAAACAAAAAGCAGGGAGAAGAGATGGGCTTTGAAATGTTGCAATTTCTACTCGCGGAAATAAGGAGAGTGGGGGGAAGAGAGAGAGAGAAAGGGAAAAATTGGCGTCATTTTTATCGTCTCTTCGATGTGTTTCCGGTTGCAGTCTTGCCGCAGGGGTCAGCTAATGAGCAAACACGTAAGGAGAGGGGGAGGGGGAGGTAGAGGAGGGCGAGCTCGAGGAGGAGGTAGAGATGGAGGGATGGGGAAGAGAGAGAGAAAGAAATGAAAATGAATATAGAAATGAACAAACGGCCACGGATGCAAAAAGGAAAAATACCAAAATATTGTGAGAAAACTACTTGATTTCGTCTTCCAGAATTTTATGAAATATCATGAAAATATTCGAAGCTGCGTTGAACAGCGTAGAGAGTTGGCTCGAGAAAGAAATATGTAAGACGTATTGCCAATAAGTGTCTTCGCCTGCAAATGATTTTTGCCGTCAGGTGCAGGTGCTCCCTGATTGGTGAAGGCACTTTTTTATTTCCACGTGTGTCTACTGGAGATCTGAGCAATGGGAGAGCGGGGAAGAAAGGAAAGGGAGGGGATTACAGAAAATGGGGAGGTTTTGTTTTTTGGGAAAGGGAGAAAGTAAGAGAGAATGGGGAGGAAGAAAGGGAAAAAGAAAAGAGAGAGAGAATGACAGCGAGGGCGGTGGGGTTGGCACCTGGAACCCGCCCCTCCCCCTCGCTGGTCGACAAATCTGGTGACAATTTACCTGGCCGTCACTTAGGAAGGAGGGCTGGAGGGGGTGAAGGTGCCTGGTGGAGGGGGTGGAGGAGGCGCGGGCCAGGGCTAGCTGGAGGGGAAGTCAATATTGACAGTGATTAAGTCGGCCGACATGTTATTTCCCGATTCTCTTGTGGCAGTTCTTGCGAGGAGGCTATGGGGGGGGGGGGTGATAGGGGAAGAGCATAAAGGACGCTAAGACGCTGAGATAAGGCATAAGGAGAAAAGGCAAGAAAAAAGTGGAATAGGGAAATGCTGAGAAGGGAATTGGAGGAAAGTGATTAAGAATGGAAGGGAAGGGGATCCGAGGAGAGCGAGAGCGGCGATGTCACAGCATCGTGAAGTCAGAAGTTTAGGAGTTGTGGCTGCGAGTCCCGCTGGTTTTGGGAACGCTAGTTGGACCTGTCGGGAAATTTTGGATTTTCGAAGTTTATTGGAATTTTCTCGGCCGATGGACGTGCGTTTGTATTGGTATTTTTCGTCAGTTGATCTTACTAAATGTTCTTTGCATTTCCTTTTCATCCGTACACAAGGAGCTGACTCTTCCGTTGGTTGCAGTTGCACGCAACATTTTTCTCTTTGTCTCTTGTATCTAACGGAAAGAGATGAAGGGATCGAATAGGAAAGAGCAGAACAAGAAAAAGTGGAAGCAGGATTGGCTCTAGGGCGAGAGAAGGGGGAGGGGTATGGGAGGGGAGAGGGAAGGAGGGGGTGGAAAGGGAAGAGAGGGTTAGGCACCGGCCCACTCCGAGTAGTGAAATCCGCAGTCATTTTCCCGCAGACTTGAGGACCGTGAGGCCATGCTGGTCACGTCCCCCGCTTTCCTCTCCTCACTCACGCCTCCCTCCCACCTACTCCTCCTTCTCCTTCTACTCCTCTTCCTCCTCCTTCGCCTCCTCCTCGACTGCCCGCGCTCGTTCCTTCCCTGTTATGTTAGAGCGTGCTTGTATTTTAGTCTTCGATTTTTTGTTTTGGTTTTGTTTGCGCAGACATCCGACACGTGCTTCTCGCTAGACGTCCCTCTCCCTTGTCGTCGCTTCGGCAGACGTAGAAATTTTAGTCTGAAATGCGAGGATTTTAGGGAAATGGGGCAGTGGGGAGGGGAGGGAAGGGTAAGGGGGGAAGCCATGGGAAGGAGGATGCAGGGGGCCTTGCGAGGGGAGGTGGTGTCAGGGCCCGGGAAGCCGTTCCGCTCAGAGCCGCTTTATCGAGATAGAAGTATTTTGCATGTGGGATCCATAAATCCAAGGTTCAAGTTGGGCGTCGGAGGAAGCTCTGAGAAGGGCGGGCG
>NW_020869476.1:565579-580579 GCF_003789085.1 Penaeus vannamei
AAGACGGAACACGGACACAACGGACGCGCAGAGAGAACGTACGCACGACGATAAAGGACAGAACAGCGACTAAGGACAACAACGGACGGGACGGACCGGACAGCGACACGAGACGCGCAGACAGAAACGTACGCAGGACAAAGGAGAGAACGAACGACAAAGGACAGAACGGGACAAAGGACAAACGGACAGAACGGACGACAAAGGACAGAAAGAACGAACGACAACGGACAGAACGAACGACAACGGACAGAAAGAAAGACTCACGGAAAACGGACGCACGGATACAACGGACGGACTTACCAGGGACGGACTGACCTTGCCAGGGGAAAATAGAGCGGCGGGAGGTACTACTCCCTTACTCCATACCAGCCTTCACCTGTTATGGCCAGTTTCACCATCTTGGGGACAGGTTCGAGGGAGGGAGAGGAGAGGAGAGGAGAGGGAGGGAGGGTAGGAGGGGGAGAGAGAGGAGAGGGAGGAGGGTAGGGAGAGAAGGGGGAAGGAAGTAGGGAGGAGAGGGGGGGATGGTAGGGAGAGAGGAGAGGGAGGAGGAGGAGGGAGAGGGAGAGAAGAGGTAGGGAGAGGAGAGAGGGAGGGAGAGGAGAGAGAGGAGAGAGAGAGGGAGGGAGGTAGGGAGAGAGAGGGAGAGGGAGGGGGAGGGTAGGGAGAGAGAGAGAGGAGAGGGAGGGAGGGGGGAAGGAAGGTAGGGAGAGGAGAGGAGAGGGAGGGTAGGAGAGGGAGAGAGGGGAAAGAAGGAAGGTAGGGAGAAGAGGATTAGGAGAGGAGGGAGAAGTAGAGAGGAAGGGGGGAGAGGAAGAGAGGTAGGGAGAAAAGAAAAGAGAGGGAGAGAGAGAGAGGGGGGAGGGTGAGAAGGAGAGAGAGATATACACACACAGAGAAAGAGAGAGGAAAAAATAGTAATACACGAGACTCACTTATCTTGCAATCTTCCCCGCGCTGCATGCAGCTTGTCAAAAATGCCATCGAGCAGGAAGGGAAGAGGAGAGAAAGCGCAAGCAGAGACAAAGGCCGTGTTTCCCTCTCCCCCTCTCTTCTCTCCTCTCTCCCTCTCTCCTCTCTCCCCTCTCCCTTCTCTCTCCTCTCCCGTTCTCTCCATTCCCTCTCCTCCCTTCTCCCTCTCTCTCTCCCCTCTCCCCTTTTCCCCTTCTCCCTTCTCTCTCCTCTCCCCGTCTCCCTTTTCCCCTCTCCCTCTCCCTCTCCCTTTCTCTCCCATCCCCTCTCTCCCTCTCCCTCTCCCCTCTCTCCTTCTCCCTTCTCCCTTCCTCTCCCCCTATCCCCTTTCTCCCCCTTCCCCTTTCCCCTCTCCCTTTTCCCCCCTCCCCTTCCCCCCTCCCCATCCCCTTTCTCCCCCCTCCCTCCCTCCCTCTCCCTCTCCCTCATGACCGGTTTGCCTTGGTAGCGAAAGCGCAGACGGCCGCCCACGACACCGCAGGACGCCCGGAGGAGGTCCTGGCTTTTTGGCTGAAGGAGGAGGTGTCATCACGGGCGGGGGGGGGGGGGGTCTGGGCGGTTTGGGGGGGGGGGGGCGCGTGTGTCGGGAAAGGCCCGGGTTTGTATGTTTTTTGTTTTTTTTTTTTGTATTGGTTTTTCGTATTGTTTTATTATGTTTTGTTATTGTTATTATTTTTTGGTGTATTGTTTTATTTATTTTTCTTTCTTTGTTTTTTTTTGTTTTTCTTGTCTTTTTCTATTTTTTCCTTTTTTTGGTTTCCTTTTCTATTGTTTTCTTTCTCGTTCTATTTTTTTCTTTTTTTCTTCTCCCTCTATTTCCTTTTTCCTACTCCTTCTTCTATTTATTTTTTTCTTATTTCTTATTTTCCTTCTTTTATTATCTTTCCCCTTTTCTCCTATTTCTTTCCTTCTTCTCCTTCTAATCTCTTTTTTTCCCTTTACACCTCCTCCTTCCATTTTGTTTTCTTCTTCTCCTTCTTCTTCTTCTCCAATTTTCTTCTCGGTATGATATTTCTTCGAGTTAGAGCTAATTATGATTTTTTTTTTTTTTTTTTTTTTTTTTTTTTTTTTTTTTTTTTTTTTTTTTTTTTTTTTTTTTTTTTTTTTGCTTTGTTGCAACCTGTCTCTGCTGCAACGACTGGTTGACCTAATTGACCTAAAGAAGCCGGTCTATTCATTCCCTCCTCTTCCCTTTTCGTCTTTGAGTAATTACAGATCTTCGTGTACATATCTTTGTGTATACATCGTGTGCACATCTTCGTGTGTATATATCTTCGTGTACACATTTAGAATCGATTTTTTTTTCTCCCCTTCACAATCACTATATTTATTTTTTCTTTTGTTATGTTATGTTAAAAACCAATTCCGCTGTTTCTTTTTTCCTGTTTTTCTTTTTCTTTCTTTCTTATTTTACGAAACCCACTTTTTTGTTTTTGTTGTTGTTACGAAACCCACCGTCTATTTTTTTTTTTTTACGAAACCCACCGTTTATTTTATTTATTTATTTATTTATTTTTTTTACGAAACCCACCGTCATTTTTTTTTTTTTTTTTTTACGAAAGCCACCGTCTATTTTTTATTCTTCTTCTTTTTACGAAACCCACTCCGTCTATTTTATTTTTTTTACGAAACCCACCTTTTTTTCCTCTTTTTTTTTCTTTTCCTTCTTCTTTTTACGAAACCCATTCTCCCCCGTCCCCGAACCGCCCCTGTGGATTCCCAGGACAGATCCCGGCAGAGGGGGAAACCCACGAGGCCGCAGCCGGGTCGGAGAAGACGCCACGTCAGCGCAAACGTTTCCTAGTGATGACGTCAGAGGATTGTCCCCCTTCCCCCCCTTCCCCCTCTAATTAGGTGTTCTTCAATTCGGCGATTTAAGCGAGTGGTATGTTGGTTTATGTTTGTTTTGTTTTGTGTGATTGTGTATTTTTGTTGTTGTTTTTGTGTATTTTTGTTGTTTTTATGTGTATTTTGTTGTTTTTATGTGTATTTTTGTTGTTTTTATGTGTATTTTTGTTGGTGTATTGTTTATGTGTATTTTTGTTGTTTTTATGTGTATTTTTGTTGTTGTTTTATGTGTATTTTTTGTTGTTTTATGTGTATTTTTGTTGTGCGTTGTTGTTTTTATGTGTATTTTTGTTGTTGTTTTTATGTGCTTATGTGTATTTTTGTTTTTATGTGTATTTTTGTTGTTGTTTTTATGTGTATTTATGTGCTTGTTGTTGTTTTTATGTGTTGTTGTGTGTAATGTTTTTGTTGGTTGTTTTTATGTGTATTTTGTTGTTTTGTATGTTGGTATTGTTGTTTTTGTGTTTTTGTTTTTTATGTGTATTTTTGTTGTTTTTGTGTTTTGTTTTTATGTGTATTTTTGTTGTTGTTTTTCTGGTTATTTTTGTTTTTCTTTGTTTTTTTTCGCTGTCCTCTGGTTGTCTCTGTTTATCTGTTTTCCTGTATTTTTTCTGCTGTACTTTTTATCTTTGCTTTTCTCTGCATTTCTCCGTTTATTTTCTGCTCTCCTCTATCTCTGCATTTCTCTGCTTTCCTCTTTATATATCTGCATTCCTGTTTTTCTCTTTTTATCTCTGCTTTTCTCTTTCTTATCTCTGCATCTCTGTTTATCTCCACTTATCTATCTCTGCTTATCACTGTGAATCGCTTTGAATATAGTCTGGGGATTAAGGTGTGTGAATAGTATTAATGTTGAAAGTCTTAAAAGTATATTTTTTCTGTTTTTTCTTTTTTTTTTTTTTTTTTTTTTTTTTGATAGTGAACATGTCAAATGAGTTACAGAAACATAATACGAAATAATAACGGTATTAACAAGGAATTAGCATAAAGAGATGGGAACGTTAGAGCAAATGATTAAAAAAGATGAATTATATAAAAAAAAAAGATTTATATTCTGTAACAGAAACGTTAGAGCAAATTATTTTTTAGATGATGAATTACAATAAAAAAAATATACTGAAACAGATACCTGATATTTTGTTGACGAGATAAGCACAGGTAGAAATAGGACATGCAGGTAGGTTACCACATAAGATTAAAAATATAAAGAAAACAAAAAAAACTAAACAAAATATGGCTCCGTCCCTACCCAAGAAATTGCCATAAAAAACATAAACATTGACATATTCCCTGAAAAGAAAAGATAAACGATTATCTTAGATATACGCGTTTTACCGAGTTGGAAAGTAGCCACTTATAAGATTTAAAAGATAAAAAGAAAACAAAACTAAACAAAATATGGCTACCGTCCCTACCCAAGAAATTGCCATAAATAAACATAAACATTGACATATTCCTTGAAAAGAAAAGATAAACGATTATCTTAGATATACACAAGTTTTACCGAGTTGGAAAGTAGCCACTTATAAGATTTAAAAGATAAAAAGAAAACAAAACTAAACAAAATATGGCTACCGTCTTTACCCAAGAAATTATCATAAATAAACATAAACATTGACATATTCCTTGAAGAGAAAAGATAAACGATTATCTTAGATATACGCGTTTTACCGAGTTGGAAAGTAGCCACATAAGATTTAAAAGATAAAAAAAAACAAAATTAAACAAAATATGGCTACCGTCCCTACCCAAGAAATTGTCATAAAACAAACATAAACATTGACATACTCCTTGAAGAGAAAAGATAAACGATTATCTTAGATATACGCGTTTTACCGAGTTGGAAAGTAGCCACTTATAAGATTTAAAAGATAAAAAGAAAACAAAACTAAAAATATGGCTACCGTCTTTACCCAAGAAAATTGTCATAATAAACATAAACATTGACATATTCCTTGAAAGAGAAAAGATAAACGATTATCTTAGATATACGCGTTTTACCGAGTTGGAAAGTAGCCACATAAGATTTAAAGAAAACAAAAATAAACAAAATATGGCTACCGTCCTTACCTAAGAAATTGTCAAATAAATTGCCATAAATAAATATAAACATTGACATATTCCTTGCAAATGAAAAGAAAAGATAAATTATCTTAGATATACGCGAGTTTTACCGAGTTGGAAAGTAGCCACATAGATTTAAAGAAAACAAAACTAAACAAAATATGGCTACGTCCCTACCCAAGAAAATCATCATAAATAAACATAAACATTGACATACTCCTTGAAAATGAAGAGAAAAGATAAACGATTATCTTAGATATACGCGAGTTTTACCTAGTCGGACGTAGCCTGCTCTCAATATACACTGTTCGTAAATTAGCGATCGTGTTTCTGTGAAAGTAAGTTCGTTTTTACTGCCTCTCCTTAATGTTCGGTCGCGCCTGCAGGTATGCATGAGTGTGCGTGTGCGTGCATCCGTGTGATAACCGTGTACATGTGTGCATACCGTGTACATGTGTGCATCCGTGTACATGTGTGCATAACCGTGTACATGTGTGCATATCCGTGTACATGTGTGCATAGCCGTGTACATGTGCGCATAACCATGTTGCATAGCCGTGTACACATGTGTACGCATAACCGTGTACCCGTGCGCATATCCGTGTACACGTGTATATATTCGTATTAACGTGTGCATATCCATATCCGGAATGCACACTTATTCATGTCTGCATTTACGTGTGCACAACCCGTACACACGTTTCCCTATGAACATGTCTGCAAAACTGTGTACATGTGTACCTACCTAAGAACCCATATGCATAAAGTACACGTGTGTTAATACATGTATACACACCCAAGAATTACATACATAAATCCACATGAATATTGCATTCGCGCGTGGGTGTGTATGTGTGTGTGTGTGCGTGTGTGCGTCAGCGTCTGTGGAGAAAGTCAGTTCTTGCGCCGCGTCATGTCGAGAAGTGAGGCGGTCTTTATAGAGCGCCGCTGCGGACTTGCAGTTTCCACGCCTTGGACCCATTATTTTTCTCTCTTTTTTCCATTTGTGTCGTCGTTCCATTATTTTTTTCGTTTTCTCCATTGTTCTGGGATTTTTTTTTTTTTAATTATCTTATCGTGATCTGCTTTTTTTCATTTCTTTCTTTTTTGTCTGTAATAGTTTCTCTCTTTTTCGGGGAGGGAGAATTAGTGTCATTTTATTACTATTATTAGAATTAGTATTGATGTTTTATGATGATGAGACTGTTGATAATGATAATAATGAGGATGATAATAATAATTACAATAACAAGAATTATATCAATAATAATAATGTCATGTTAACAATAATGATGATGATGATAATAATAATAATTACAATAATAATAGTATTGATAATAATAATGATAATATGATATAGTAATAATGATAATGATAATGAGATAATGATAATGATAATAATAATGATAATTGTAACGCAGATGATAAAGATATCATCACTATAATAATAATGAATAATAACTGTATTTACTTTTCTTGTCTAATCCTCAACTTCTATTAACCTCACTTTCTCTACTACTTTCTTCACATTTCTCTCTCCCTTCCACCTCTTTCACTCACCATCTTTCCATTATAACGAACGAAATTAAACCAAATCATCAAATATCATTTAAAATCACAATATAAACACTATTTCTTCTCTCTCGAGTCTAAACATTGCATTGAACATTTTCCTTCTGCTTGCAAAAGTCGGTTGGAAAACAGAAGCTTTGTTCATTTTTATCATTAGTGCCAGCAAGAAATCAGTACATGTAATGAGCAGAGATAATAATGCTTTAATTAGGAATCGCTTCGGGAAAATTGGAAATTGGGTAAGGAATTAATGAGGGTCTGATAATAGTTGTGTATGTGGTTTGAAAGAAAAAAAAAATGGTTGGTTTCTTTTGTACGATATTTTGTGGTTTTATGGAGATGTTTGGATTTTTTATTCGTGTCTGATGTGGTGTTTTTGAGTGTGTGTTATATAGGTTTGATTTGTCAGTCTTTCTGTCTTTCTTTCTGTTTAAGTAATCTGAGTCAGTTATATAATCTCTTTCTTTTCTCTCTCTCTCTCTCTTTCTTTCTTCTCTTCTCTTTTCTCTTTTTCTCCCTCTCCCCGTCCCTCCCTCCCTCTCTTCCTATTATCTCTCTCTCTCTCTCTCTCTCTCTCTCTCTCTCTCTCTCTCTCTCTCTCTCTCTCTCTCTCTTCTCTCTCTCCTCTCTCTCTCTATATCTATCTATCTATCTATAAATATATATCTTTCTCTCTATCTATCTATCTAGCTAGCTATCCATAAATATATATATACCTTCCTCTCCTCTCATTCTTTCTCTTCCTCTTCTCTTTCTCCATGCCTCCGAATATTCGCAACCACACACCCGCCTCTGATTCTAGCGGAACCTATACTCCTCCTACCCCCTCCCCCCTCCACCCTCCCCCCCCCCCCTACCCCCTACCCCCCCTCCGTTCCTTCCGTTCCTCCGTTCCTCCGTTCCTCCGTTCCTCCGTTCCTCCGTTCAAGCAAAAATTCCTTCATCGTCTTAACCGGAACTCTGCGTTCTTCTCTCGCTCGTTTCTCGTTTCTCAGTCTAGGATGCATGTATAAGGCTTTTTTTTCTTCTTTTTTCTAGTATATTTCTTTGTATTGGACACGTTGCTTGTTCAAGTTATCTTTTCTTTTTTTTTTTTGTATTTTTATCTATTATTTATTTATTTATTTATTTATTTATTTATTTATTTTTGTTGTTATGAAATACGAGAAATATCAGAATCCACTAATGTTTATATGGATCAGTATAATCTTTTTTTTTTTTTTTTTTTGAGATGCTGAATGTGGGTTGGTTTTAAACGTGAATTATTGTATCGAATAGTATATCGTATGATATCATGTTATGTCTGTTAATAAAGTGTCGCTTGGCAAGTTTTTGGTTTCCTTTTAATTATGTTTTTCGTCTATTTTTGTTATTTATTTTTTTCATTTATTTGTCTATTAATAAGTAACGTCTGGCAAGTTATTTATTTACTTGCACTTATTTTTCATTTTGCTTTTTTTCATTTTTTGAGAATTTTTATCAAATTTCTTTCCATTTATATTTTTCTCTTCTAAAAGCATTAATTTTACTATTTCCATGTATCTTTCTTTTCTAAAATCTTTATTCTTATGATTCCCATGTACCACTCTTTTCTAAAAGATAACAAATATCAATAAATAAATAAAAAATAAAAAATTGATAATAAATATGAATAAAACAAATATAAAAGATACTAAATCAAATATGAAAATAAATGAATAGAAACAAATACATAAATAGATAAATCAAAAATTCATGGTTGCAGTCTGTTCCTATACATATAGCTCCTCCCGACTTGCACAGCGATGGGAAGCGAAGCAGAAAGAGTATTATCAAAAGACTATNGAATGAGGGAGAAAAAGAGGAGAGAGAGAAAGCGATAGAGAAGAGAAGAGAGAGAAGAGAGAGAAAGAGGAAAGCAAGAGAATCCGAATGCATGGTTCATAATATTATAAAAAAAAACACCACCATGACGAAACGAATCTACAGATCACCCCAGCCTTTAAAAAAAAAAAAAAAAAAAAAAAAAAAAAAACAGTCCTAGTCCTGCCAAGCCCCCCCTCCCTTCTCTCCCTTCCCCTCTCTCCCTTGCCCCATTTCCCTTCCCCTTCATCGCCCGAACTAGGGGGATGACAATCCTTGGCTCGAGTACCGTCCCAGGGCCAGCCAAGGCAACCTCGGTGCTTGCCGCAGTCACGCCTATTCTGGCTTCCATGGTTACCGATAAGTCAATGATAATAATGGTAATAATAATCATGATAATAATAAAGATAATAATGATAATAATAATGATAATAATAATAATATATAATGATAATAATGATAATAATAATCAATGATCATAATAATAATATGATAATAGTAATAATGATAATGATAATGATATAATGATCATAATAATAAGGATAGTAATGGATAATAACAATAATAAATGATATAATTAATAACAATAGCATTAATGATATATAAGATAATGACATAAATAATAATAATAATGATAATAATGATAATGATAATAATGTAATGAAAATAAAATATAATAATAATAATAATAATAATAATAATAATAATAATAATAATGATAATAATCATAATAATAATGATTGATAATACTAAAAATAATATCAATGATAATATAGAACACTGGCATATTTACCAGCTTCGTGTATGCTCTGTCAAGGCTTTTTTAATCCCGTCTTTGAGCGCTACCTCCCTGTCGCACGGGCAGCTAAAGGTGCTGTCACACTAGCACTTTTTCCAGTCATTTTTTTTTTTTTTTTACTATTTTATTTAACATTAATATAAACTTTCTCGAATACATATGATTTGACTATGTTTGGTTGAAAAAAGTTGACGGAAAGGTTTTCAGACGGAAACGATCATTATCGTCTGGCTGGAATATCGACAATTCGCTCAAAAATGGACGAAAAAAAAAAAAATGTAAAAAAATTGACGGAAAAAGTGCTAGTGTGACAGCACCCTTAGACGGGGATCAGCTGGCCTTATCTGACCTATCTTATCTGGATCCAGATTTGAATCCGGGATGATGGACTATTTTTTTGACCAGGTCTAAGGTACGGTAACAGGAGGACCTTGCTTGACCTAAGTGTCTCTTCGCTAAATGCTATTTTTGTTGTTGTTGTTTGTTTGTTTTTGTTTTTGTTTTTTCTATATTGTGACGATTTGTGAAAGGCTTTCATCGATTCTGAGTTTATCATCATTTTTTTCAAAGCTCGTTAAGTATCGTGATTTAGTTTTAATTGTGAAGGCTTCATTGAGTTTATCATCATTTTTTTTTATAGATTGTTAAGTATCGTGATTTAGTTTTGGATAATAATTAAAAGGTGTTTTTGTTTTGTTTTTTTATTTCAGCTTAGACTTCGGCCAGAGGAACGTCTCTGTAATGTAACCGGTGCGGGAGTCAGGTCGGCCCGAGGTAGGTCTGGGTCCAAGGCTGAGGCTGGGAAGTGGAACCCTGGCTTTCGTCTTGACCTTGTCCCGCTTCTTCACGTTCTTGAAAGATTTTTTTTTTTTTTTTTTTTTTTAGTCTTTCTTCATTTTTGTTTGTATTTTCTTTGTTGTTCAGTTTTTTCTTTCTCTCTTTTTCTGCTTCTTTTATTCTTTCTTTTTTGTTTGTATTTCTTTGTTGTTGTCTTTTTCTTTTTTTCTTCTCCTTTCTTCTTTTTGTTTGTTTTTCTTTGTTCAGTTTTTTCTCTCTTTTTCTTCTTCTTTTATTCTTTCTTCCTTTTTGTTTGTATTTTCTATGCTGATCAGTTTTTTCTCTCTTTTCTTTCTTCCTTTTGTTTGTATTTTCTTTGTTAATTTTTTTTTCTCTCTTGTCTTTTTATATCATCAGTCGACACCTTCTTTCCTCCGTTGTTATCTCCGTTTTTATTACGATAAGAAGAGATAAGAAGGAGTGGTTAATATTCTCTATTCTTGACCCTCGATCAATATTCAAATAACATTCCGATTATTCCCGTTATGGTCATTATCTTTTATTCATTTATTTATTATTTTTTTTTTTATCTTTCTATATATATATATATATATATATATATATATATATATATATATAATATATATATATAGTTGTATATATATTATGATAATAATATCTGTATAATATAATATATATATTAATATATGATATATAATATATTATATTATATATATATATAATATATATATATGTATATATATATATCATTTATATATATATATATATATATATATATAATATAAATAGTTTTATTTTTTATTTTTATTTTTTTTTTTCTTCTTTCCTTTTTTTTTTTTTTTTTTTTTTTTTTTTTTGTCTTCTTTACACTTATTTTCAGACCTAGTTGTGTCCGTCTCTTTTTGCAGCCTAGGGGGTTGTTTAGCAGTACCTTGTTTACTGTTGTTTATATTCCTGTGTTTGCTTGGAAATAATACATTAAGTATTCAACATCACATACTACATATCCATACACATCTACACTAATCACACTAACCACATACTCCACATGCCATCCACATCATCCACATAATCTACACTATCAACATACCACAATCAATCCATGCCATCCACACATCCACATAATCTACACGTATCACATACCACATCATCCATGCCATCCATATCATCCCACTTATCTACACTATCACATAACCACATCATCCATGCCATCCACATCATCCAACATAAATCCGTACATATCACATACACATCATCATTGCCATCCACATCCTTCCCATTACCATTTTACCCACCCTAAATTAAAATTTCGCACAATTTACCACATCATCCATGCCATCCACATCACCCACATTACCTACATTATCGACATAACCACATCATCCCATATGCCCATCACATCACCCCACATTAACCTATCATTATACATACCACTCATCCGATGCCACATCCCACAGCCTACATCCACCGGATGTCTTTCTTTCCAGTCTTTTTCGCTAATGTTCAGTTTTCTTCCTTTTTGTTTGTATTTTCTTGTTCAGTTTTTTCTTTCTCTCTTTTTCTGTTTCTTTTATTCTTTGCTTCCTTTTGTTTTGTATTTTCTTTTGTTCTGTTTTTTCTCTCTTTTTTTTTTCTTCTTTTTATTCTTTTCTTCGCTTTTTGTTTCTATTTTCTTTTGTTGTTCTGTTTCTCTCTCTCTCTTTTTTCTTCTTCTTTTATTCTTTCTCCTTTTTTGTTTGTATTTTTCTTTTGTTGTTCATTTTTTTCTCTCTTTTTCTTCTTCTTTATTCTTACTTCCTTTTTTTTTGTATTTTCTTTTTTGTTCATTTTTTTTTTCTCTCTTTTTCTTCTTCTTTTATTCTTTCTTCCTTTTTGTTTGTATTTTCTTTGTTGTTCAGTTTTTCTCTCTTCTTTTTCTTCTTCTTTTTATTCTTTCCTTCCCTTTTTGTTTGTATTTTCTTTGCTGATCATTTTTTTTTTCTCTTTTTCTTTCTTCCTTTTTGTTTGTTTTTCTTTGCTGATCATTTTCTTCTTCTTTTATTCTTTCTTCCTTTTTGTTTGCATTTTCTTTGTTCCTTTTTTTCCTCTCTTGTCTTTTTATATCATCAGTCGACACCTTCTTTCCTCCGTTGTTATCTCCGTTTTTAATACGATAAGAAGAGATAAGAAGGAGTGGTTAATATTCTCTATTCTTGACCCTCGATCAATATTCAAATAACATTCCGATTATTCCCGTTATGGTCATTATCTTTTATTCATTTATTTATTTATCTTTCTATTGTATATATATATATATATATATATATAATAATATATATATATATATTATATATATATTTTTTTTTTTTTTTTTTTTTTTTTTTTTTTTTTTTTTTTTTTTTTTTTTTTTTTTGTCTTCTTTACACTTATTTTCAGACCAAGTTGTGTTCGTCTCTCCTTCTTAGCAGCCTAGGGGTTGTTTACAATACCTGTTTACTGTTGTTTATTTCCTGTGTTTGCTTGGAAAATAATACAACAGGCTCCACATCATCCACTTAATCTACACTATCACATACCACATCATCCATTATCATCCCACTTAATCTACACTACTATTCACAATATCCAATCATCCATGCCATCCACATCATCCACCATCTATCCACATGCATCCACTAAATCTACACTATCATACCACATCATCCACATCATCCACTTAATCTACACTATCACATACCACATCATCCATGCCATCCACATCATCCATTGCATGCCCATCCACATCATCCACTTAGTCTATACACTACCACATCATTCATGCCATCCACATCCACTCATCCACATTGCCATCCACATCATCCACTTAATCGCCATCACATCTCATCCATGCCATCCAACATCACCACATCTATCACATGCCATCCACATACCCACTCATCCACCATTCCACATCATCCACCACATTATCCATCCGTACCATTGTGGAGATTTTCATTTTCATTCGTAAATTCCTACGTTTGTTGTAATGGATACAGTTTATAGCATAACATGTTCTAGTTCTTTTCTGTATTGTCTGTATTGTCGGAAACTTTTCTAGAAGTAAAAGGACGTTCCAATTTATTTCTCGTTATTTGCGTATCAACAAAAGATTTTTTTTTCTTTTTTTATCATAAGTATAAATGGAGATCTCTTGGTTTAACTTTCTTAATGTTCTGTGAAGTCCTGTTCGTATGACAGGTGAGGGAATTCGTTCTGTACTTCATTTCATGGTTAGTGGTACAAGGACTGTTTGTCGTTAGGCTAGTCTGTCAAACTCTCGAACAGGTTAGATCATAGACTGGTTAGTGGTTACAGTATAAGGACTGTTTGTCGTTAGGCTAGTCTGTCAAATTCTAGTAAGTGTCTAAAGGTGGTGTCACACTAGCACTTTTTCCATATTTTTTTTTGACATTTTTCTGAAATTTTGTCCATTTTTGAGCGAATTGTCGATATTCCAGCCAGGCGATAAGGATCGTTTCCGTCTGAGAACCTTTCCGTCAACTTTTTTTCAGCGAAGCATAGTCAGATCAAGAGCTATATTCGAGAATGTTTGTATTTATGTTTAATAAAATTGTCCAAAAATTGACGGAAAAAGTGCTAGTGTGACAGCACCTTTAAGTGACAAGTTTCCCGTCTGCTAATATATGATTATCTACCCTTTCACATTCTTCATAGATTAACCTGAGACCGTGAAATCTGTCTCATCTTTACCGTACATGTCTTTACACAGAAACTAGTACACACGTGTATTCCTCAGCCATATCCTTACGAGTATCTAAACCAATATAAAGTCAGTCTGTATGAGATTTGCTCCATCTAATCCTGGAATTTTATACGATCCACGTTCCTCGAAGATGGTGTTGCAGCTGGCCATCAAATCCCTCATACCGCCAACGGGAACCCCTTGCACCCTTTTCTCCCTTCCAGACCCCAGTACAAGACGCCCAATAATACCTTCTTCCCTGGACTGAAACCTCCTTTCCCCGAGTACCAACGCGGGTTTATTTTCAGAGCCTGTATAAGGGTAATATCTGTTGACTTCCCCTTTAGTTTCCCGGATAGTACACTGCCGCTCACCGGGTTGTGTTCCATCAGATATGTCATGGCAGGATATGGTAGATGCTTGCCAGTACCATCGTCTCATGGTAGTTCCAGGCCATGCTTCTCAGAGCCAATTTGTGAAGGGCAATTGGCACCTTCCATCTCACTCTTTTTCGTCTTTTCTCTTCTCTTCATTTTTCTCTTCCTCCTCCTCTTTTTCCTTCTTCTAGTGCTCCTATTCTTCCTCCTCTCTTTTCTTCTTTTTTCCCTCTTCCTCCTCCTCCTAATTTTCATCCTCTTTCTCTTCGTCCTCCTCCTTCTTCATTTCCCTCTTCCTCCTCCTCCTCCTTCTTCTTCTTCATCTTTCCCTATTCGTCCTCCTCCTCCTTCTTCTTCTTTTCTTCCTCCTCCTCCTTCTTCTTCATCTTCCCCTCTTCCTCGTCCTCCTCCTTCTCCGTATCTCCTCCTCCTTTATCTCCTCTTCATCCTAGACCTCCTCCTCATCATCATCTTTTTTCCTTTTTCTTCCTCTTCCATTACCTCCTTCGCTTTATTCTTCCTCCTACTTCCCCCTCTCCCCTTCCTTCTTTTCTTCCTCCTCCTCCTCCTCTCTTTTTTTACTCTTTCCTCCTCTTCTTCTTCTTACCCATCTCGCCTTCCTCCTCGTCCTCCTCCTCTTCCCCCATCTCCTCCTTTTCCCTTTTTTCCTCTTCCTCCTCTTCTTTTTCCCCTCCTCCTCTCCCCATCTCCTCTCCCTCCTCTTCTTCTCCTCCCCTCCTCCTCCACCTCCGTCTTCTCCTTCCTCCTCCTCCTCCTCCCCCATATCCTCTCCCTCCTCCTCCTCTTCTTTTTTCCCCTCCTCCTTCCCCACCTCCTCCTCCTCCTCCTCCTTCTCCTCCTTCTTCCTCCTTCCTTCCTCCTCCACTCCGTCTTCTCCCTCAGCAAACGGAGATAAACAAGGCAAGTAAAATCCCCCTTGTGCACACACAGGTTAACGTCTAGTGGAGGTAATAACACAACTGAGGTCAAAGAGCAAATTGGAC
>NW_020869476.1:613896-616396 GCF_003789085.1 Penaeus vannamei
TTCATTACCATAAGTTATTTCCTTTACCAGAATATTTGTTCATTTGTCTAAATATATACAATTTCATTTTCGAAATAAATATCAAGTATGAAAATTCTAAGATGATCGATGTTATTGCCGAAAATAACTAAATGGCAACTCAAGCGATGGTATCCGTGAAGTTCATGACGGGCACGTGACGTAACAGTACATGATTGATGGGATTAACTTGTCCCTTCTGCGTATGTGCAGGATTTAAAAATGTGCTTAAAATTAAAGCCCGGTCCAGAGGTGTATTAAAAGTTGATCCTGGTCGCTGCCAACGCGCATGCGCACTAGAGATCTGGATTAAACTTTAATACTGGATTAACTTTTATGGCACGTCCAGAAGATGCCCTAAATGTCTTTTATGATTTATTACATTTCCTGTAATCTGATGAAAGTCTGCAGGCGACGATGCCCAACTATTGAATTTACTATACTTATTAGTCATGAATATTATTGGACAAGTAGGAGATGAAGCATTGTAATCTTTGCTGTAGTTTTTAAAATCTGAAAAGCCATTTCCTGTGTGAAGAAAATTATTGTCACCAGATGATCAGAAAATGATCAGTCAGATCAATTCAGTATTGGTATTGGGTACGAGGGCAAAACATTAATCATATTAATATATGTGTGTACAACTAGTCAATCAGTGGGGTTAACGCCGACGTGGGTGCATATGCACATCCATCCTTTGTTTCCAGCCACAAGGGGCCCTTTGTGGCGAGTCACTAGATAGGCCCACAACCGTATCTCTAGCTCCTCACAACAAGTCTGGTCGATCTGCCCAAGCCACGGCACCCTAGATTCTCCCTCAAGCCTACTCCACCAGGATTATCTCATAGAGACACCCTGATGGGCAGGGTCATCTACAGGGAAACGTGCTAAGTGCCTGTATAGCCTGAGTTGGTGGTCCTAGATTATGCAAGTAACAACTGTCCTAACAGTTTCACTTGGGCGTATGCCAACTTTACCGAATTATCTACTGTAGAGATATGCCTCCAAGGCACTAGATTGCCCCAGGTTTCCCTTCCATAGAGCAAAACTGGTAGGATCAAGGCCTTGATGTAGCAACGACCCTGCAACCTGTAGCTCGGCATAGTTCCACAGGTTGGTTCACGCAGGTCCATAGTCGCACCTCACTATCAGCTGCTTCTTGATGATTCACTGCTGAAACCTGATTGGATGACACGGACACCTCATGGCGCTCATTGGACAACAGGTTCCCCTCGTTCCTGGATAGATGGCACAGCTTAACAGGCCTTAAGCTCCAGCATCCGGCCGAGATTAGCTTCCCCCTACAGCAGCAACACAAGGCCTGCCCAGTCCTTCATTGTCGGTGAGCTTCACTGGCTCCCCTGTCGATCTCCACTCACCTCCAGCATCCAGCCATACCTGTGGGAACTCACTCCCACAACAACCACTCCCCAGAGATAATAGACAGTAGATGCAAAACCATCTGCCATAAAGACAAGTAGCTTGGTCCTGCATAGGTTTTATCATCTCAAAGTGCTCTTGTTGACAGAATTTATTGTTTTTGCTACGGGACAATCCGTCTATTGACTTCCTGGTTTGACAGCCCAGAGACAAGGACTGTGCTACCAAGGTATATAAAGTTATTTACGACTTAAATGTCCTCTCCACAAGCATGTATCAACTGAACAACTTCCCCTAACAGGTCTCTAAAATTCTGGATCTTAGTTTTAGTTCAGGAGACTTCTAGGCCTAAGGGCTTTGCCTCACTGTTGAATTCATCAAGAGCCACCACCAGAGATTCCAGAGGCTCAGATAGGAAAGTAATATCGTCAGCAAAATCAAGGTTCATGACATTGATATTGCCTAATATTGCTCAACAGTGACTTTGGATAGTAACTCTGCCCATTATCCAGTCCATGCAAGTATTGAAAAGTGTTGTTGCAAGGAAATAGCCTTGCCTCACTACTGAGTTAACAGGAAAGCTCGACAGGCCTCCACCACACACCAGGACTTTCAGTACCAGTATGTAGGTTTCCTATAAAACCAATAATTCTTGTTGGAATTCTCCTAAGACTCAAGATTTCTTTTAACGGTTTGCAATGCATTGAGTCAAATACCTTGAGGTTGATGTAGGCTCCAAGCAGCCCTCAACCAAACTCACAACATTATTCCACAATGACTGGAAGCCCTAGGATGCTTTCTATTGTAGACTTTCCAGGAGAGAATCCATGCTGCTACGGTCTCCGGTGCCTTAGTAGGTGGTCCATTTCAGGAGACTGTGGGTGAAAACCTTGCCTGGTATACTGAACAGTGTATTGCCATGCATTTGCTACAGTCCTAGCATAGAAGTATGACTATGCAGACTGGCATATATCAGTCAGGGCAGTGTGCATTGGTTTAACCCATCTTCAGTAGTTGAGCAGGGATATGCCCACAGCTTTCCCAACCTTCAGTTTAGAGAGCATCTCACTCATTTTAAAGTTGAAGCTTCCTCGCTGATGGG
>NW_020869476.1:621396-623896 GCF_003789085.1 Penaeus vannamei
GGCGCATTACAGACGGTGGGTGGAGCCATAACAATGACTTCACGCTTGGACAGAACTGGCAGCAAAATCGTAACACTTCGCCGAACGGTTAAGCTTTTTCGTTAACGTTAACCCAATGTTTGCCGGTTATCTTGTTAATATGAGACTATGTCTTAGAGGAATGATTTGTAACAATGATGTAAACAGAGATTGCTTAATATTTTCCCTATAATTCATAAATATTTAGTTTGAAAAATTATACATGAAACGGCAAATGGCGAGGTTTTATGGAAGTGGAAAGCAGGTGATTCGAGCTCCCACAGTGGCTGGCTAGAAGACCGAACTCTGTTACACAATAGTACATCAGATGTATACATTATTTAACCTCACTTAATTTACAATTTAACCAGTTATGGGTTGTTTTTCAAACAGGTTGTGAAGTGGGAGAAGCAGTCTATCCTGACGGACACAACTGGACCGATGGATGCATGCGGTACACCTGTAACGCTAGCTCCGTTGACACCCTGGCGATCCTTGCCACGTGTAAGTTGGTAGACAGTGGTGGAGAGAAACAAAGGATGACTTTGGTCAAGAGAGTAGCAGAGGGAGAGAAAAAGTGCGTGTGTGAAAGAGAGAGAGAGAGAGCAAAGAGAGGAAATAAAGGAGAGAGAGAGAGGGAGAATGGGGGAGCGGGAGGGAGGTAGGGATGGGAGAGAGAGAGAGAGGAAAGAAAGGAGAAAGAGAGTGAGAGAGAGAGAAAGAAAGAGAGAGAGGGCAAAGAGAGGAAAGAAAGGAGAGAGAGATGGAAGAGAAGAAAGAACGGAGAGAGAGAGACCAAAGAGGAAAGAAAGGAGAGAGAAGAGAGGAAAGAAAGAGAAAGAGAGAGAGAGGGAGGGGGTGGGAGGGAGAGAGAGAGAGAGAGAGAGAGAGAGAGAGAGAGAGAGAGAGAGAGAGAGAGAGAGAGAGAGAGAGAGAGAGAGAGAGAGGAGAGAGGAGAGAGACTGATTAACAGACAAAGTGAGAGGGAGAAGGAGGAAGGGAGGAAGAGATAGATAGCGAAAAAAGGGGATGGGGAGTGAGGGAGAGTCATGCAAAGAGACAGGTAGAGAGAGAGACAAACTGACAGGCAGGTAAATGGAGAGGGAGAAAAAAAGGGAATTTTGGAGGAAGACGAATGGATAGAGACTGAGAGAGAGAGAATCTTCTAGATGGCATCTTTGGGAAGCTTGACGGCCGCCTTAACCTTTCCAGGCTGCCAGCAAGGCGACGGAGTTCACGCGGACGGCGACGAGTGGGAGGAAGGCTGTTACCACTACACATGTGCTTCCGGCTCGCCTGAACCCACCATGATATCCCCCACGTGTAAGCATATTCTCATGCGAGCCACAATCTAGATATCAATAGCAGTCGCAAATAAGATATATCCATAAGTTTGTTTACAGGTGAAATGTGATTTTTGTATTTATGCAGGCAGGTTCGACTTACACTGTGATCGTGTAAAAAAATGAAGAGGCGGCAAATTTCACCTCTCACCATTTTCCAGGCTGCAAAGTACAAGACGAAGTATACCCCGATGGCCACACTTGGACTGTAGGTTGCCATAGCTACACCTGCACTGCTGGCATTCTGGAAGACCCAATTCTACTTCCTACCTGTAAGTAATCTGATATATACTCACATCAGTGGGGTATATGTGGAATTAATAGGTACTCTAAAGCACATTATATTTGTCTATTCATTTCATGGTCCGATAATCCATGCGGTTAGGACTAAAAATTATAATTTGAGTGATAGCGATGGTAACGAGAAACTGGGAAGTCGGCTAAATCTACTTTCAGGCTGCCAGGTCGGAGAGGAGGCGTTCCCCGACGGCTTCGCCTTCACGGAGGGTTGTCACAACTACACCTGCACCGCTGGTTCTTTGGAAACTGTGTCAGTTCTCTCTACCTGTAAGGATCATAGTTGTTTTGTTTTGAAATAAACTGGCTTCCTGAAGTGAACATACAAGTATGATGACCGTTTATTTGATTCAGGATTGAAATCATAAAGTTTTCGTTTATTACAAATCAGCCGGAGTTCAGCCTTGTTAAGGTTCTCAATCTTTCCTAGGCTGCGAGATGGGCGAGGAAGTGTACCCCGACGGCCACACCTGGACACAGGGCTGCTACCATTACACCTGCAACGCTGGCTTGCTGGGCGATCCCGAACTTGTTCCTTCGTGTGAGTACAAAGCCTTCTGTAAGCAAAATTGAAATGTAAATAAATAAACTTAAAATGAGTCAGTTAAATCATGCAAGACGTGCATTTGCCATTCTGCAAAAACCTTCCGTAAACGTTCATTATCAAAAATGATAAATGTTTATATCGGAAAGGCTGCGAGGTGGGGCCAGAGGTGTACCCCGACGGCCACACCTGGGTCGAGGGCTGCCACAACTACTCCTGCGCGGCTGGCGTTCTTGCAGAGCCTTCGGTGCTCCCAATGTGTAAGTGCCGATGCCAGCTCTTGAGTTGACAAGAGACA
>NW_020869476.1:632352-662349 GCF_003789085.1 Penaeus vannamei
GTGTGTGTGTGTGTGTGTGTGTAAAATTTATCTATATCTATATCTATCTATGTATATATACACATAAATTTATGTACAAATTTATCTACCTCAGTGTATCTGATTTGGGATTTGAAATGCTCTTTCTATATATACCGAGTGCCCAAGGGGAGTGAATGAGTAGATAGGTAATGACTATGGATGCTAGTAAGCTCCTAGTTGTACCTTCTTTTAGTGGGTCATGCATCAGTGGGTGACCGTTTTGCAAGTTCCTTGCAATGGCGGTGGGGGTTCATATCCCTGTCGGAGAAGTTATAAATTCGTGATATCAATGCGGACAGTACATTAATCTATCTTTCATATAGATTTATATGTGTAAAAATATATATATCATATATATATAATAATATACATACATACATACATACATATATATATATATATATATATATATATATAATATATATATATATACATATATATGTTTATGTGTGTAGAATGTGTATATATGCATTTGTAGAAATATATATATATATATATATATATATATATATATATATGTGTGTGTGTGTGTGTGTGTGTGTGGTGTGTGTGTGTGTGTGTGTGTGTGTATTGTTGCTTAGTACTGACTAAAAGTACAATACACAGACCTTTTCTGAAACAGGCAAATTATCATTTCGTCTTTCTTATTTCCTCTAATGTCCTACAACTTCAATCTGGCAAGGCTGCGAAGTTGAGACCGAGATCCACCCAGATGGCGACAGCTGGACGGAAGGTTGCCATAATTACACCTGCATAGCCGGCTCGCTCGTTCCTACGGCTCTGCTGCCAACATGTATGTCTTTGTCTCTGATGAGCTATATACCTTGGGTGCAACACATTCAGCTTCTTGATTCAATATCACTTAATAAGTTACTTCTGTTTGTTAATTTATGCATTTGACATTCTTGATTACGAGTATTATATGTGGAATAGCTCAAACATTCTCTTTAATTACATGAATGCTTGAAAGTATTATTGCTATCCTTGCTCAAGTTTAGACGCTTAGCAGCAGAGCAAATATGGCCTCAGGTAAGCTGCCTTCTCCAAAATATGTAATTTATTATTAATGGGGGTTTTGTGTAACTTGGACTGTAAATGAACATGGCAATGCACTCGGAAGGTGAAAGACATGCATCTATCAGCGATCATTGTTTGTCTCTCCAGGTTGCGAGATAGGAGCGGAGGTCTACCCAGACGGCCACACCTGGACTGAAGGCTGCCATAACTACACTTGCGTCGCAGGGACCCGCAGTGAACCGACTGTTCTGTCAACATGTATGTGATTTGCACGGCAATCAAGTTGGCTTCCTGTTTGTCCATCTGTCTCTCCTCCTTTTCATTTTTACCTCTCACGCTTCTCCTCCTCTCTATCTACCACCCTGTGTTTCCTTCAGTGTTCCTCTCTCCTGTTTTTGTTATTATTCTTTATATGTTTGTCTATGTATACCTTGTTTGCACATACCTAATTTTCTTTCTGTTCTTAAGAATCTTAAATCTGATTTAAAACCGCACAATGAGTAATTTCCTTGCATGCTCGTATTGCAGTTATCAATTCCTTGCCTACTTGTGTCTGCATGTTCCTTGCTGAATGTTTCTTTTCATTAACTTGCATGATTTTCCGCCAACTCTTTGGGTTTCTATGTGGTCTGATTTTTTTTTCTATCATATCACATTTGGCTTTAATATACTATATATGAGTTTACCATATTTAGCTTCATGCATGAGTATACTGCTAACTCCAGAAAACATAAATGTAGCTGCAACAACTTGCAGGTCTTAGTTTATTCAACTAAAAATCTCCATCTCACAATAGTTAGAGAATACGTTAAAAACTAACGAATCAACAATAAATAGAAATTTTCCACTGCTGCTCAGGCTGCACTGTCCAGGATGAGCTGTTCCCAGATGGCTACCAGTGGCCCGAGGAGTGCCAAGTACTGTTCTGCGACGCCGGTAAACTCAAGACCAACACCACATGTCTGTGTCTTTGTGTACACCTAATTGTGTGCATGCTTATATTTACTATGAGTTGGGGTTGGCTATTCGCTAGTAGAAGTTTCGAAGGGGCTGATTAAATTCTTTCGTACAGGGGTATAGGTGTGTATTTGTAGAAGCAACTACTTTGCCTTTGTCAGTGTAGATCTCTCAGTTGCTGAAGCTTGCCCGTATGCAGTCCTTTCTTTCCCATAAAATAAAAACATTGAAGTTGAGAGAACTGCGGATGGGTTAATGAAACTTTTATGTTGGCAGGTTGTGAGGCAGATGGGACCATGTACCCTAACGGTGGGAACTGGACGGAGATGTGCTACTGGCAGACCTGCGTATACGGCACACCTGTCACACTCCACATGAAGGATTCATGTACGATTGCTCCCTCCATAAGTCTTTAACACACGGGAAAAATAATTTATTTAATTTGATTAAGAACATGTATAATGGGGAATGTGCCCTAATCGAGATATTCGGTTTTCTCTGTAAATACTGATAATCCCTATTTCCATCAGACACCTGCATTCTACTAACATTATCATGGTATTGTAGGTAAAACTGCCCTGACGGCGACTGCATCCGTGTTGGGCATACTAGTTTTTCTGGTCATCATCGTCGTTGCGTACTTCTGCTGCCGCACCGCCAAAAAGGGGAAATCCCAGAATGGCAAACCTGTCGTCTACGTCAACATGGCCAAGGAAGAACTGCTGATAAAAGAGTGATGATCCCTCGTGGCCTGTCGTCATGGGACAGCAAAGCAAGAGACTGAGAAGGTGGACGTGGAAACTTCAGTAATGAAATCATACCACAGAAGGGCGGATCAGCTTGGCCAGATATTGGTTACCCGGATCTCTTAGTGTGCGGAGAATAGCGGCAACATGTAGATACCTTTGTGGATGATTTTGTTGCTTTCTGAACTCTTGGAGAATTTTGTGTTAAGTATTGGCCTCCAGGTCAGTGCATGTGTGTGTATATATCGCTTCTACCGTATATATGATATTCAAGTTTTGGTGCGTGTTCAGATGATATCTAGAAGTCATGAAGATCGCTTCATATGCCCTAAGGTCTGACAGCGATGTCACCGCCTCAGGAGAGTCAAGCCGTGACCTGCCTTAGTTGATTCAGTCCAGGCCTTCCGAGAAGGAAGAACGGCAAAGTGCGGAGAAGGGGACCTGCTAAATTTTGCTTCGTGATTCACATTTTGATAGAATCATGAAATCTTTGTGTTTGCTTGTAGAATGAGTAATTTTGATTTAATTAAACGAAGGTGTATCATTTTCGCATAGAACATTATTTAGGAGACCGATCTGCTCTTTAGCCAGGACTACAGAGAAGACTAAATTCATGTCATGTTGTCATGAGAAGGCCACGCTCACCGCCAGTGCTCCGAGTTACGGCTTAGTTTTTTTGTCTTTTTGGTTATTGAGTTTAAAGTGAGAAATCTATCTGCATAACATAATGATCTGCTGGAACGTTTTGGAATGAAGATCACGTGAGCGATCTTCATTGCAAATAAAGCCTCTAGTCCGTAGTAACGATTTGACGCAAAAAACAAACAAACAAGAACAAGGCATAATTTTGATTACGCTATTTATAGTATTTTTCTGTGAATATTACTAAGTTTTGGTGAGGTGATAGGTACAAGAGATAAGCGAAGAAATGAATCATTATGATTATAATAACAAACACTGTTACGGTAATAATGATAAATATTAGCTAATGATGATTATTATTGCGCCAAATAATTATTATTGTAGTAAACAAGCAATTATAAAAAAATAAATAAAAAAAAACTAAGGAGATGAACTGATGCTTGGAGTTTCATGCTTATGAAATTTTGTGATGACTGAGTAGAAAGAAATCGGGGAAACTATCCGTGATTGTGATATATAAGTATTGGTATACACTCATAGATCATCATCTAACCAACAAACTGAAATTCAAACAAAAACAAAGCCTCTCTGCCTTACTGTTATTCATATCGTAGGCCTCAAATTCCTCCAATAATGTGATGCCATGTATTTGTACAATAAAGATTTTCTTTTTTATTATGAAATGAAAATTTTCCTCCCTTCATGTTATTATTATTGCTGCTGTTGTTGTCATTATTATCATTATTATAATTATTATTATCATCATGGTAAGCCTTATTAGATCTACGTTGAAAAATTCGAGTTATACCACCAAAGGTATCGAAATCTAGATAAAATCAATGTTATATTAGATTTCTGTTATAATCAAGGTCTCCGCCACCACCGCTGTTGTCTTAGAAACAGGAAAAACGTCTCTCCTTCAGGCGAATTCATTATTAAAGATATAACAAAATCATAATTCCTGTAATGAAGAACTTAAGGAAACCAGATATTTAATATTCCTGTATTTTACTATTTTCTTTTTAATAGATTCACTTGAAGTATCTAAAACTCATTATTGCAATTCCAATATATATGACAATGTGTACTAAAAATATATATATTCAAATATATTCAGTACTGGAAAGCTCTTATTAATTTGATAGGTATAAATGGCAGACCCTGCTTACCAAAATAACCACAAAAAGCACGCAGACCCTGGCTGCGTCCCGAGATCAGCCTTCATTCACGCCCAACGGAAAAATGCGGCCGCCCCGGGTCAACCCTCGCTGCCTCTCACTCCGGGTGCATGCCCAGCATCGCCTGATCACTCGTACGATGTCCAGTCATCACGGTATTTTCCACTGTGGCCATGGCCACGTGATTTTTCTTTTTATTTAACAAAATGTGGAAGATTGCTGAACTTCCACATCCCTCCCTCCTCAGTAACAGCCTGTCCCCAGGATGCTGCTAAATGTTTTGTCACAGATATTAACACACGCAGTAACTCTGCACGGGAGGCATCCAGGAACTACACCTTGCCCACAGGTGACCTGTAGGCTATCGGAAGGCAGGAGGGGCCTTGCATCTCCTGTTGTAAGCTGTGTGGCTCACACCGATACCAAAGTTATATATATTCTTGTGATACTGGGGGAGGTGATAACATTTTAGTTCATCCCCATTTCTTCGATTACCACAAACAGGTCCTTAGCCTCTGAAACAAGGACAGCGGCAGAAAACTGTGTATGGATATAAGCCGTGGAGTTCAAGATGTCTGGGGAAAGCATGGACCGGGAAAGCATCCATCTGGTGGCCTGGTTGAGGGAAAGCCAGATATACCATACAGTTCCCCATAGAACTTCCAGGCATTAGCTTTGAATGTGAGAAAAAATGGAAGTTCCCTTCATTTGGAGGAATTATGAGGGTCACTCCTTTGTTAAAACATTTAAAAAATAGCCCTCCCAAAGTAAACTTTGGTTTTCCTCTACTCCTCGATGAATAGCCCGGTAGTTCTCCAAGACAGAACTACACAAAAATTTAACAAGAATATAACAGCCACTTCAAGGGGACCGTCTGTTTTCGATTTTTCGATTTTATTTGCCGATTCTGATGAAACTCACACTCTTTTATTTGTGCCCCTTCCCATTGCCTGTGGTCGATTTTTTTTCGAAATCGCCCGAACAGTTTTTGAATTATTGTAAAAAAAACACGAAAAAATGCGAAAGAGGCCATGTTGAAAATGCAGCACCTGGGTCAAACGATTCCGACTTCAGAAACGGCAAGACATTCAATTTTATTTGATTTTTGCACAGAACTACCTTATAGCTACAACTTGTTCGAGAGCGTTTTTTCAATTTCGAATTCATATTTTTTTGTGAATTTTTGAAGTAGGGGACTTCAAGAAAAAAAAGGTAAAAATTTTCTTACATTGACCACTTTTACAAAAATTGCGAAAACGCTCTCGAATAAGTTGCAGATATTTTATTTTTCTACAAAATGAGCCACAATATGTTAATTTTGGACATATGTTGTGCCCGGAATCCTTTCACCCACCCCTAAAGGTGGAGTTCCGAGATATCGGCATTTTACGTTTCTTCATCTTTCCAAGGCTATCTTGATATCAACAAAACAAGGTATAAGATTAGTCTTCCTACACCATAATCCTCTATCATCTACCTGAATTCCGAAGTCTTGCGGACATTGCCAGCACGTAACGGTTTCTCAAAATCTTACGTATAGTGCGGAGTGGTCTATAGGCTTACATTGACCATTTTTTTTAATTTCTCAAAAATCCCCCCAAAATCATACAGCCATTCTGATTTCATGTTTATTTAGCAGACCGATCTGCTCTTTAGCCAGGACTACAGAGAAGACTAAATTCATGTCATGTTGTCATGAGAAGGCCACGCTCACCGCCAGTGAGCATGGCTATTATATGCAAAGCCATTTTTGAGAAGTTGACCTTACTTTTTTCTTGGTGAATATTTTCCGAAGGTGGCTATTTTAACCCTAATAGGAGATTTTGAAAACATATGTCACTTTTACAAGAACCACATGAAAATATTGCAAATCCTTATGGCAGCATGTAACAGAACTATTATTCAGCTATAAAATGAGCCATAATACTTTAAAATCGGACCGAAAATATGTGTGCTATGCGTAAAAATATGTGAAAGACTAATAATCGCGATCTTATTCCTTTTTATTATGTTTACATTTTACATGACAAATCATGTATAGAAGACTTGTATATAATGTAATTATCTATCATTACCTATTATTGATGCTCTAATGGGGTTTTACAACGTATAATATTTGTCGAAAGAATAACTTTTCTCCAGTCGGACGGGTACCAAACGCATACTTTTCCCGCGCGGCCGGGCCGTCCTGGACCATGAAAATCGTCTTTTTAAATCTGCGGAATAACTCTACGGGGTCACGTAGCCAAATTTCACTCTCAGACCCCGTGGAAAGACGAAAAACAATTACATGGCGATGTGAAAGTATGTATATAAGGTATATGAGCACATATAGATAATTTTCGTGTACCCCATGACCTTTTGTTTATTTATATTGTTTGTTTGTTTGTTTGTTGTTTATTGTTTTTTTTTTTGTTTTGTTAATTTGTGTTTTAATATTTCTAAAAGTTATGAACACATTTTAACGAGATTTTAACCAAAGGGAGTTTTAACCTAAGACGCTTATTGCAGTTTGTGGTGATGCGGACCATGGTTTGGATCCAGGAATTTTTTCTAACTCGAAAAGTTATGAACAGATTTGAATAAAATTTTACCTGAGGTTTGTCTTAGCCTAATTATATTCCATAAAATTTTGTGGTGATCCGAAATTTGGCAAAACTACCCCCATTGGTATGCATTTTGCTCATAGATCAAACTATGTATGATGAAAACATAAAGAAAAGAAAATACACCATATGAAAAATGTTTAGTTATTTGTATGGAAAATTTCTTCATTGTCGTTTTTTGGACGCTTGCCGGATTTTTAAATTATTCCGAAAAAAAGAAGGTTGGTCTCATCTTATGTGAAATTTGATAAGCTTTCAGAAAATAACCTCATATTTTTTATTATCTCTAATCATTGCGTCACAATTGCCGATTTTCTAAGGTAACATCAAAAAAATAATATTTCAGTCGACATCGAAAATCGCTGCTACCACCTAAAAAATAACGGTCGGGCCTTGATTTTCAGGGGAGAACCGGGGGCCTAGAAACTCCTTGAAAATGCATTAAAGTCAATTTCGGCAAGAGGGCGAAAATCGTCGAAAAATCACCAGACGGTCCCCTCAATAGCCTTTCTTGCTAATCTATCAGAATCCACGATCTGGGTATGTAACATGTCTAAATCCTTCCGAGGAATAAGTAACATATTTGCTCCATTTAAATCTTTCTTTCTAATATCCCTGACTAAAATCTTAAAAGATCCATACGATTCTGCATCTAACATTAAATTCTCTACTAGAAAAACCTCAATCCTCCTATCATTAGCCTAACTATCGTCTAAAATAACCTTATTATTTCTAGCCAAACTACTAACTGAAGTGACTTTCTTATCATTAGCCCCGCTATTATCTGAAGTAACCTTATTATCATTAGCCATGCTTTTGTGTAAAATAACCTTTTTATCATTAGCCTCGCTATTACCTAAAGTAAGTTTCATCATTTGCCAAGCTACTATCTAGTGACTTTTTCATCATTAGGCCTGCTATTATCTAAAGTAACTCTCTTATCATTAGCCCTGCTATTATCTAAAGTGACTTTCTCATCATTAGGATTTGACCTGTAGCATACTTTAAATCAACTCCCAGGCCGGAAAACTTCACAGGGGTCCCTGCAGCTTTCCCTGCCTTGGTCCTCCAGCGTCCCTTCAGGCCTATGGTTGCCATGGAAGCGGCAGATGTATTATTACTACATAAGACCTTAACCTCCTGACCGTTAATGGATAAGGTGGTAGGGCTTGATGTATATATAACCCTATGTGCATCCGTGAAATCATTTCCTATTAACATCAGGCATGGTAAACCCCAGGAGATGGATACCCAAAGCTTCGTATAAATTACAAAGTCGAGGGCATTGTAACCGCCTTACAACATTGTACTTTACGATCTCCTTACTACATTGTAAATGACCCATAATCAAAAAAATAAATAAATAAATAAAAATAAAATAATAATAATAAATAAAATACAATGGAATAAGCACATTGTAAGGCCAATGTCCATATTGTAAGTTAGTTCCCTACGCTGCCAAGAGAGGGCAGACCAGTAATTGATTGACCAATCAGCGGTCAGCCTCCTAGACGTAACAGCCAATGGAAAGCCACAGATCTCAGCTGATTTATCACTACAGTCCACCAAAAGTAAACAATGCCACGGAAGGTCCTAGTCAAAAGAAAATGAAGGCCAAATTTCTCAGATTAATAGATGTTGGCTTAAATAGAAGCTGTGGCCAAGAGGAGTGTAGTTCTAGGGAAAATAGACAACAAAATAACCGGACAAGTGATAACCCCTGGGAGTGTGTAACTAGTGAGGTGAATCTTGTCGATCGCGTTCCGAGGACTGTGGCTGAAACGCGTAGGAAGTTCACAGACCTCAGAGCAGACGTGAAAAAAGAAGTACAAGAGAAGTAATACATGGAAGGAACAGGTAAGATTTGTAAATGAATTTTGTTTAGTATATGCTGTAGGAACCCAAAACATTAGTGTTGAAATGTTAGTATAAAAGGAGTAAAGCAAATACCATATATAATTTGATTACTTATGTTCTTGTCATGGAATTGTTCATGTATTAATTAACGTTTTATTATTGACTATATAAACAAATTAACTCAAAGTCAATGTGAAGGTGATATCAAGTACAAAACATAATAGTACACTCACAGATACACAGCATAGGCGTCTTCTGTCTCCAGTATTAAATCCAGATCTCTAGTGCGCATGCCCATTGGCAGCATCCAGGATCAACTTTTAATGCACCTCTGGGCCAGGCTTTAATATTCTCATTTTTTAATCCTGCACATGCGCAGAAGGTACGTTAATCCCACCAATCATGTACTGTTACGTCACGTATCCGTCATGAACTTCATAGATGCCATCGGTTGGGTTGCCATTCAGTTATTTTCGGCAATAACATCGATCATCTTAGAATTTTCATACTTAGTATTTATTGTGAAAATGAAATTGTATATATTTACACAAATAATCAAATATTCTGATAAAGAAAATAACTTATGGTAATGAATATAAAAACCAATATAATCCCACGAGGAATCTTTGAAGTTCAGAGGCTGCGGGCATGGAACATATTTCCAGGTTAGTGAAACAAAAAATATATGGTAAAGGTCACACAAGTTGACGTTTTAAATCAAATATGAACCAGTGTTTTAAGGAAGAATTGTGCTGAGTTTTTTCTCAACTACTTTACTACAAAAGTAACAAGTATACTTTTCTAAGGACCTCCTGAACAGCATCTGAAGAAAATATGTTTCCCTCGTCCAGCACGATTCAACGCAGCAAAGAGCTGTCCGAGGAAACTGCGCGATGGATATTAATTGGTGAATGTCATTTTTGTACTTGAGTGTCATTAGAAATAAAGATTGGTTTATAGTTGTTAAAGAGTTTCGTTACCCATTTTACTACTATAAATATAATATTTCATAAAATAGAATATTCATAAATAATCATGTTTCCCTTATAAGTAAGCCTACTTGTCTCGTATTATCATATGAAGATCAAATGCATCTTGAGTGACACTACAAATTTCTATAACAATCACCTTTTTTCCAATCATAAAAATGAATATCAGTTGTAGAAATCTTTTAACAATGCAGTCTAATGCAAATTGGAAGGTTTATTTATCCAAGTAAATTTATATCGGACTGCAAATCTTTAGGTAATATCTTTAATACTGTCTTCTATATCATATGCGTAGGGACATGAATGTTGAATAGATATCTTTTGGATGATTTTGTTGCTTATTTACAGGTATGAGTGCATGACTTGCTCCAAACGCTACCCTACACAACATGCAACAGTTATGTGTGAAGAGCAACATTGCACAGAAATGTTTCAAAATACCACAGATTTTCAGCAATAAAAAGACAAATACCTCAGCTCCCACCTTTAGATTTGTAAAACCTATTCCCATACGCCCAGAAATACGAGACCAGGATCTTCACATCACAGCAGAGGCAGAACCATCACTATGTCACAGACCAGGAACATCACAAGAATTGATAGAAATTTAAAGACAGTCCATTAACTTAAGATTCCAAACAATCATTTTGAAAGATAATTCTTGAAGAAATGTGTACAGAAAATAGAGGTACGAACTTTCTTACTTTATATGATGCTAGTCTTAGTTTTCAATTTTGGGAACATTGGGAGGCATAAAGAATTGATTAATAATATGAATAAGTTTTTAATGCCTTGTCTTCAATCATGTAGGTACGTCTGGGATGAAGGGAAGGAAAAGGTGTCTTCAGAAGCATCTGAGAAGTTTCTATTATTATTTACAGAACACTTTAAACAATTAGGCGGCAAAGCAGTTCAGAGATAAAAAAGGCATAAGATAATTAGCATTGAAAACATTAGTGAGTCTCAGCTTCATGAAATACACATTAAATATAATAGATATTTTGAAACCTACGAGATATCTAAAATAGTTTCTTAAATACAAAAAAAGAAGAAGAAGAAAAAAAATGAAATCTCCCAAAAGAGCGAATTTCACGCGCGACATTTCTCTTTCTTCGACATGTTTACATGAGTACGACAGTTTTTCCTGAACATTATTGTCGCGCCGTCTGGCAGCGGAGAGTGTCGTCTTCGGTACGGAGACGGTGGATTAGGATTAAACTAAATACGGTATTAAGAGTTAAGGACGCTACAGAAGACGCCTTTAGCATGAAAACAAAGGATAATGTCATAAAGAAAGTAGAATGTTGAAATATTAATGAGCTATATGTACCATTCTAGAAAATTGAGGAGTCAAGGCAAAGGTCAACAATATAACATTAAGTATGGTATTAGTACATGCAGAACCTTATTTGTTTGCTATTATTTCAGTTCTGTATGTTTAATACTGAAGGAATTTACTTCTTAGAATATCTGCAATTATATAACTTTTACTATATTAAAGGTGCTGTCACACTGGCACTTTTTCCGTCAGATTTTTGACAATTATCTTAAATTTTGTCATTTTTTGAGCGAATTGTCGATTTTCAATTCAGACGATAATGATCGGTTCCGTCTGAAAACCTGAACGTCAACTTTTTCAGCCAAGCATACTCAAATCAAGAGTTATAATTGTGAATGTCTGTATTGATGTTAAATAAAATTGTCAAAAAACTGAAGGAAAAAGTGTTAGTTTGACAGCACTTTTACATTCTTCACAAACTCAGACTAAAGGAAAGATTTATTTTCTATATATAAGAATAAACACAAATCATAAATAAAGCAAGATTACACACAGGATCATATTTGTTTGGTGTGATTGTTAGGGTTCAATACTTACTGATTAAATTTATTTCTTGAATTAACTTCATTAAATGAAAATTTTCGCCATTTAAATGTGCTTCACAAAAGTAATCATAAATAGCAAATTCATCCTATAAAGTAGTGAAGGCTACAGAAATGAATTTTAGCAGACTTATTCATATCATAAAATCACTACCCATATTGACGATGACACAAGATCACAACAGTTTGCAAGGTATTAACAAAAAGAAAAAAATCATAATTGTCACTACAGTATAAAATAAAAGACATGATACGTTCAGACTTTATGTATGATTTTTTTCTTGTTTTCCAGGTGGTAGCCCAGCAGTTCTTACAAACTACACAGCATTTGAAGTCTGGTTTACCAGGGTCCATGAAAATGAGACAGAAGTAGATGGTAAATAAACGTTTCAAACTAAAGGGGGAGGGGTAAATAAATGAGATACCTGTAATATTTGCCTATTTTCATTACATGAAGCAACACAGCCTAAATAATACAAGCAATTGTAACATTATATACATATACTGTATATATATATATATATATAATTATATATATATATATATATATATATATATATATATATATAGACAGATAGATAGACAGACATATTGATATATATTTTATTCTTATTTTTAATCATAGTAAGCTGTGTTGGTTTAGGATTTTGCTCCTGTATTGTCATACTTGACTCAATAAGTACATATGGAAATTAAATATAGATATTTATTTTTAGATGTTGAAGAACCAACCCCTGGGCCATCTGCGATAGCATCTTAACCCATAATGGACTCTGCAGTTATTGTAACAATGGATGAGAACACTTTGGAGGAGTAAGAAGTTACAGTACCCATTGTAACGATGGACTACACATGCTCTGAGGAATTACCCCTTTTCTTCGCAGAAGAGAGTAACTCTCATGATGGATTTAGCCGATACAATGCAATGGTCCAAGAGAGAGACCCCTTCAAGATCTGAGCAGGTCAAGGTCTGAGGAACGTAATAGGTCCAGTAGGTCTCAACTTCAGTCAGAAGGAGGTAGCAGACATGCAAGGTCGTACAAATAGGAGATCAGAAGAAAATGTAGGAAATCACTTAAAACAGCTTGTTCACTTGGTAAACACATTGCATCAGCATTACAAACCATAAATAGTGTAGTGAAATATAAATCATAAATTTCTTTTTTTAATGCAGTATTTTAGTTACATAATCTCCCTTACAATTTTACAGTACAGTACACAGATGAAAGTAATTTGTGATAAAGGCATTTATATATCTTTAAAAAGTCACTGTTATGTTATAGTTATGTTTGATGCAATATTTTTATTTAGAAAGTTTAGACAATATTTTTGTTTTGAAGATTAAGGCAAAATTATTATATTCTTTTAGTCATGCAAAGAGATTTATGTTTGTATCGAGGTTTTGAGAAATGCCTCTTTGTATTGTTTCTTGTTAATTACGACCATTTCTTTAAGAAAGAGTAATATTTGTGTAGAGAGATTGTGTTTTTTTTCTGAAAAAGTCTTTAATCTTTCCGAAGCTGTCATATAAGATTTTGGATTATTTGTTACTGAGACGGAGCAATATTTAAGTTAGATTTTTGTTCCTTTTTAAAATTTTGTAGTCACGGAGAAAGCAATTTTTTATTAATTCTATTACTCATTCAAAATAGTTATATGGTTTCAGGGACAGCTTTATTATAATTTTGTTATTATATTCTTTTATTTGCATATTTTTTGCATAAAACATGTTATTTGTGCAATGTACATGTACAGGTTTTTGTTGATTTTGTTTCAAAGGCAATAACTGTCTTGTGGTCATAAGGTAATATGAAAATGTCGTACATTTTGTATATATTTTTTTTCAACTATTTTTGTGATATATTTTACCAGTTTTATAGTTTTATAATCACAGAAGGTCTGAAATAAATCTGTATTTTTTAATGTTTTTTCTATGATTAACCTAAATCTAGAATATTTACAGCGAAAAAAATATATATTTCTTACGTATCCAAGATACTAGTTAGAAATGCTTTATGCAGATTGATTTAGCAAAAAATACTAATGTTTATAACAGGTTTACCCATATTTGGACTGGCCTAAATAGCTTAAACCATTATAATGTTATCTTGAACGCACCTTTTTAACAAGCATATGGCATAGAAATATTAATCATACAGAAATCCACATTGCTTTCAGGCTGTAGTTACTACAGTTAACACACACACACACACACCACACACACACACACACAACCACACACACACACAAGCACAACACACACACACCACACACACACACACACACACACACACACACACACACACACACACACACACCACACGCACACACACGCACTCACACACATACACACAATAAATATATATTATATACATACAAACATACATATACATGTATATACATATACATAAGTACATATATGTATGTTTATGTAAATGTATATATGTATATGTTTATATGAATATATATGTTTATGTATATATGAACTCTTATGTACACTTATGTATGTATGTATACGTACATACATATGTACGTATACATACATACATAGCTATTCATACATACATACCTATACATATATATACATGCATACATATATGTATACATACATGCATACATATGCGTATACATATATATATATATATATATATATATATATATATATATAAGAATACATACAAGTACATAATATACCTATACATACGAGTACATATACATACACATATATACATACATATACATATATGCATTTATGTAAGCATATACATATACATTCATATAAGCATACATGTACATATATATATATATATATATATATATATATATATATATATATATATATATATATATATATGTATAATGTAATATATATAATATTATATATATATATATAATATATATATAATATATATATATGTGTGTGTGTGTGTGTGTGTGTGTGTGTCACACACACACACATATATCATATACATATGTATGTATGTGAATATATAAATGGTTATCAATTCCATGTTGTGTTTGTCGTGTCAATAGTGTTGGCATTCTACTTATGATACATTTAAATCACAATAACTAAACATACAAGGTAAGTCAATACGTAAGTCAAGAATTTCCGATGTGTTGAGCATGTAAAAGGGCACTGTGTGGTTAAATAATGGCTAGATAAGATAATGCCGACTATGTAAACGATAAATAAATAGTTACTATATCCGGTTGATGCCCCTACAAGAGCTCCCGAGGTGTTGTATTTTACAAGATACTTACAATGTGTGACGTCATAACATGGCGGCTATTTTTGTTTCGAGTATGGGCTTCGGAGCCTTGTAAACTGTTTTGAGTATCCGGCCCCAGGTTTCCACACCAAGAAATCAAATGAGGTCCATGGCTGGGGAGTCGGGGACTGTGTTGTCCCTGTCCTGGACAGTTTACCCTTTTAGGAAATACCTGTCTTATTTCCCTAAAAGGCCTTACGCTCTCCTTCAGTAAAATAACTACGGTCAGTACAGTTAAAAACCCACCCTTGTAAAAATTAAGTCTTTTCAAGGTCGGAGAGAAGAAATGTTTTATGTTACAGTAGATCTAACTACAAAACAAATAAAATCTACGACAAATTTATTCAATGCTATCCATTAATCATGAACTCAAAATATACTAAGGTAGCAATACATATAATGAGGCCTAAATATCTAAATCACGAAAGTAACGCTCAAATGGTAACACTCGCTCACGAGTCAGCTGACAGGCAAGTTCGGCGCATGACAATTTCCCCCAGGAAGATTTCCGCAGTCGGCACCCGCCCTAACTCGACTCGAATGTGGGAGGACAGTGACGTCAGAAGTGGAGGTCGTGACGTTACAAAGAAACGTCATCACCCGAGGCTAACGCCGGTTGATAACAAGGATTGTTACGTCTACTTCGTGCTGAACTATGATGACCCAGCACTCCTCGCCTCTACCGACCCCTTTCCTAAACAAACTTGAGTGTTGAGGTAACTGCGCTCTAGACCAACACACAATAATTTCCCTGGATTTGGCAGGATTTTAATTTCATGCTCCACCGAGAGCACCGCGATTGAATTATATGTTACAGTGAGGCTGTCAGCTACTATTTGTCTGTTTAGAGAGATATATCATCAGCATTTTATTAGTAATGCCATGCCACATAAAATGTAGAACAACGGGCCAACAACACTACCCTAAGGAACCCCAGAAACACACGGGAATACGAGCTAAAACTACAAACATAATGACGCTGCTGTCTACCAGTTAAAATTCATTTAGAATATTTAAAACTTTAACACCAACAGACTGGAACTTAAACACCAAGGCCTTGTGATTACGTGCCAAAACCTGTACTAAAATCCAGAGAGACAAGCCTTAACTCATGACCCTTGTCTAAAACAGACGGCATTTATGCACCGACATAATCAATGCCTCATTACAGCTGAACCGCTTTCCAAACCTGATAATCTTTAACAGCCAAGTGTATACGATGAAGGTATCATTTCCTATACTGCTTTCCTGTAGCGAAAGATTCAAGAAAAAGAGGAAATAAATTGGGGGAAAAATTAAAGGCCGACACGCACAAGCGATAAATACGAACACGCAAACACACACACACACACACACACACACACACACATATATATATGTATATATATGTATATATATATATATATATATATATATATATATATATATATTATATATATGCATACAAACACACGGAGAGAAAGAAAGAGAGAGAGATTGAGTGAGAGTAAGAGTGGAGAGAGAGAGAGATGGGGGAGAGAGAGAGAGAGAGAGAGAGAGAGAGAGATGGGAGGGGGGAGAAAGAGAGAGAGGTTGATAAAAAATAACAGACTAGTTTTCCCTCCATCCCGGATGCCCGCATGATAAAAATGTTCAACATTATCTAGAACGTGAAGATTATAAAAATACAAGGCTTATGAATCAGCTGGTACTGTCCATATGCATGTCCATGTTTTGTTTTGTTTCTGGTATGTTTGAATGTGTGTTGTGAGGGTGCGAGTGAATGCGTTTGCTTGAATGTAGAGCAATTTAGACACGAAAGAACTGCCTGAAAATTAGGTCGAGCATTGTACAGCCAGCAACAAAAGCGGTGATGCCTCGCCAGTCCTGGCTCGGTGAGATCATGCCCTTCTTACCCTGAAAGGAGGCCCACCTTCAAACAACTCGGGCATAGTTAGGATAGTTCGAATGTGAGGAGGTGGGAAAGTACGGAAATCAGGCGAAGAAAGTGCAATAATAACTGAAATATACATGAAGAGAGAGAGAGAGAGAGAGGATCGCTTTTATTCCTGTTTAGTTGTTAATTTGATGGATATATTGGAAACCTGCCTTAAGAAACAAATTAGCGTATATCATTTCGAAAATGATTATCAAGAAATCTTATCACATCGATTTCATCGTTTTATTTCAATTCCTTATTATATTTTCCATATATAAAAAAAATTTAACAGCGTTGGAACTGACTACTCATATTAATATTCGTCAGACGAAAATATCCTCCATACATTTATGAAGGATGTATATTAATATATGGCTTTGCATTATCTTAAGCAGCTACTCTCTCTCTCACTTCGTCTTGTATCATCTGGATCCGCTATTTTGATAAACTTTTGATATGTTATTTGGAAAAGAACATATGACATTAGTTCATACGTCATTATATTTCCAAATGTTTACATTTATTTCATTACCAAAAATAATGAAATGAATATGTAAAAGACGGATATCGAAAGCAATGGGTTTCTTGAATAGTTTGGAGGTGAAACATCGACAAGGTCTTGGACACCAATCGCTGAACGACAAATAAAGGTGTATAATCAAGGCTAAGGGAATATCCCCTTAGCCTTGGGTAGAGTGAAGCTTGACTCGGCCCTTCGCGGGGTGAGTGAGCAAGCGTGAGCCGAGAAAGGGGTTCGCTGGGAAGTGCCGTCTGTCCAGGTCTAAAGAGTGTCAATTAATAATTTGACACTAAAAAGATATGGTAATAGTATAAGTTCGCAAAACCTGCATCCTACACCATTATATTAATACACGCTGTACACATTCACTGCTTTTCATTTTACATCATTCATTTTCACTAACAGTTTCGGAAATGATATAATAAATTAGGTTGACTGACGATGCACTTTAAATCAATTTGTATCTCAAACTTAATGCTGATATAATAGACATTAATACTTTCAGTAAGTATATGATGCGAGGGGCGGAGCCAAGTAGGATCAAGTTGACCCCAACCAAACCGTGCTTTGCGATTCATGAACGCGACTGGAGGTCGTGGTTCGTAGGAGACAAATAAACGAAATAAAAGGAAAACAAGGAATCGATACCTACACCTTTACACCCCATTACCTCGAAGTTTTGCGGCCAAAGACATTTATTAATGTTTGGTAGCTCAAGAGGCACTATTTGAGACGATACATTATTCATACCCACAAATATTACTCAATGTGTATGTGTGCGTGTGTGGAGAGAGAGAGAGAGAGAGAGAGAGAGAGAGAGAGAGAGGGGGGGGGGTGCAGACACTAGCCTCGATAAGATGGGACTGAAACATAGCCGAACACTCACTCTTGCTTTGCCTAGCGAATCTAACCCCCCCCCCCATCTCCTAACTAAGTCAGGTTGTTCGAGCGTGGGCCACCTCTCAGGGGAAGACGGCGAGATCTCTCCAAGCCATGTCTGGCGAGGCGACATCGCTTTGTTGTTGGTGTACCTCCCTATTTCTTAAAATGAAATGATCAAACTGGGATTTTATCAAGCAACACCAATGATCTATGAATAAAGAAAGAAAGAAAGAAAAAAAAAAAGATCGAGCAACTACTGTCTTCGGCCGCCATAATTTGAAACCATTTTACTTTGATCAGCCCATCTTGGTGTGACCCTCCTGCGCGACCGTTTTTACCATAGTTTACAGTGATCCCCATAAAACCTTAAACTACAATTACAGCGTTGTCACACCAAGATGGTGCTGTTCGAAATGAAATTTCTTCAAATTATGGCAGCGAAACTCTTTCACTCCTCCCCATTCCTCCCTTCGTCACTCATGTAGCGAATGACTACAACTGTATGTACGGTAAACGTTGGTATCATACTAGCGTTTGTGGCACGAGCGACAAGGTGTGGTATAAGTAAGCAAAGACGACGCACGGAGACAGATAGAGCAGCAGATAAGAGAGGTTTGGTACTCAGCAATTGGTTCCAATTGCTGAGTACAGGATCATGTAGAGAATGATACGGCATATGAAGAAATGGACGTCTTCCAGGGGACCCCTGCTGCGTTTGGCCCCTGGGGACCCCCAAAGAGGGCAAAAAATCAGCTAGATCAAACATAGAGAGATACCACACAATGTATTTCAGGGTAATTTACACATCACACTGGGTAAAAAATGGTTCGTGCCAGACATAATCTCTGCTGCATTAGGCCTGCCAGACGCCCAAAAAGGGCCTAAAAATTGGGCTGGATCAAACATTATTGGTACCACCTGAAATGAAGTTTATATAATTCAACATATCTGAGACAATGGACAATACCAGACGAATTACCTGCTACATTATTAGCGCCAGACACGCCCATAAATTGACCCCATGCAGTGTTCTGCCAAACTTATAGATAAAAAAATGAAAGGTGCTGAATGAAACTACTATTGAATGAAAGGTAACATTCCACCAAGTACAAAGTGACCCTTGCCAGACATACTGCCAGCTGCATTAGGGCCGCCAGACACCCAAAAAAGGCATAACATTTTTGGCTGGATCAAACATTATTGGTACCACCTGAAATGAAGTTTATATAGTTCAACACATCTGCGAGAGTACAGAATGGACAATACCAGAGAAATTACCTGCTACATTATGCCCTCTAGACACGCCCAAAAGTTGACCCCATGCAGTGTTCTGCCAAACTTGTAGATAAAAAATAAATAAATAAATAAATAAATAAAAGGTATTGAATGAAACTACTATTGAATGAAAGGTAACATCCTACCAAGTCCAAATGGCCCTTGCCAGACATACTGCCAGCTGCATTAGGCCCGCCAGACACCCAAAAAAGGCATAACATTTTGGCTGGATCAAACATTATTGGTACCACCTGAAATGAAGTTTATATAGTTCAACACATCTGCGAGAGTACAGAATGGACAATACCAGAGAAAATTACCTGCTACATTATGCCCTCTAGACACGCCCAAAAGTTGACCCCATGCAGTGTTCTGCCAAACTTGTAGATAAAAAAATGAAAGGTGCTGAATGAAACTACTATTGAATGAAAGGTAACATTCCACCAAGTAAAGTGACCCTTGCCAGACATACTGCCAGCTGCATTAGGGCCGCCAGACACCCAAAAAAGGCATAACATTTTTGGCTGGATCAAACATTATTGGTACCACCTGAAATGAAGTTTATATAGTTCAACACATCTGCGAGAGTACAGAATGGACAATACCAGAGAAATTACCTGCTACATTATGCCCTCTAGACACGCCCAAAAGTTGACCCATGCAGTGTTCTGCCAAACTTGTAGATGAAAAAAATTAAATAAATAAATAAAAGGTATTGAATGAAACTACTATTGAATGAAAGGTAACATCCTACCAAGTCCAAATGGCCCTTGCCAGACATACTGCCAGCTGCATTAGGCCCGCCAGACACCCAAAAAAGGCATAACATTTTTGGCTGGATCAAACATTATTGGTACCACCTGAAATGAAGTTTATATAGTTCAACACATCTGCGAGAGTACAGAATGGACAATACCAGAGAAATTACCTGCTACATTATGCCCTCTAGACACGCCCAAAAGTTGACCCCATGCAGTGTTCTGCCAAACTTGTAGATAAAAAAAATTAAATAAATAAATAAAAGGTATTGAATGAAACTACTATCGAATGAAAGGTAACATCCTACCAAGTCCAAATGGCCCTTGCCAGACATACTGCCAGCTGCATTAGGCCCGCCAGACACCCAAAAAAGGCATAACATTTTTGGCTGGATCAAAATTAGTGGTATCACTTGAAACAAATTTAATATACTTCGACCATATCAGAGAGTACAGAATAGTCAACCAGACAAATTACCCACTGCATTATGCTTGCCAACATGCCCAAAAGTGACCCTCCAAAATTGGAAGAGGTTTGAGTGTGGGTTAAACGAGCTCCTATCAGACCAAAACTTGTTATATATCCTTCTGGTGGTGCGGCGTTTAGAAAATGTGCGAGTGCTTGCTCAAAGGTTGTCAGAAAAGGCATTAAAAATAAAAGTGAACACCCCAGTGGGCCTCACGACCACCCTATTCGCGTACACGAATCCATGAATCGGGGCGCGTTCGTGTAACAAAAATACGTAACTCTACATATATTATATATATATATTATAGATATGCATATATATATATATATATATATATATATATATATATATATTATACATGTATATATACATATATATATATCATATATATATGTATATATATTAAATGTATCTATATATTATATATATTATATATATACATACATATATATTATATATATGCATATACACACACACACACACACACACACACACACACACACATATATATATATATATATATATATATATATATATATATATATATATATATATGTATATATATATTACATATGTTATATATAAATATATTATATAATATGTATATATATATCATATATATATTATAAATGTATCTATACATACATATATTATTATATATATGTATATATATATCATTTATATATTAGATGTATCTATATATACATACATTATATATATATATATATATATATATATATATATCTGTATCTACATATGTATGTATGTATGTATGTGCATCATTCCTAAACATATTCGATTCTATGTCGACCGCAGCCGAGCCCATGGAAACGGCCTGCTCACGTGACCCGCCAACGGAGATGGACCGGCTGCGCCCGCCCGCCGCACGAGCGCTCTCGCTGCGCACTCGCCGCCCCGCTTTGCAGTCCTCGTCGCAGCAACTGGTGAGCGACACGGCGGCTCGAGGGACCCTCTTTTCACTTAGAACAATTGCGGTGCGTCTATTGCAATTGTATAAATCGACGAAATGGTTATTTGTTAACTTATTTCATATCGCTGAGGTAGGGTTTACTGGCGAAAAACATCTGAATTATGCCAAAGAGAGATTGACTGCTGCAACACCGGAAATAGGTTTTGACAGTCCTACGACAGAGAGATGAACATTTCCTCTTAACAGTTCTGAATATGAATCACTATGTGCTTTTGAGTTTGATTCTGTGTAATTAAAATGTGAAAGAAATTAAAATTTCTTTCTTCTTTTATGGGTTTTAGACTTTTGTATAGTCAATATCCCCCGGATCTTTTTTCTTTTCTTTCTTTTTCTCATATAATCTCTATTGGTCTGTTTTTTCTCAAGATTTTGGTATGCCTGACGATATAGTACTTGTTAGCGAAAGGTCTGCAGCTGTGAATAATAATTCTATCTTAGGGTTATTTAATTTGATTGTTTATTATTTTTTTTTTTCTAAGTGCTCCATTCAACTCCGTTCTGCAAGAATAAAATCTTAGACACTAGTATTATATGTTCTGTTTTTTCTTAGTTATGACACTATCATATAGTGGGTTGGTTATTATTTTCATTTTGTGTAGGTGCTGGTTTAGTCTGTGTTGCTTTGATTCTTGTTATACAGACATCTAGTTTTCTGTTTTTTTATTTTGTCCATGGCTGAGATTCTGTTTTTTTCAAGAGGCAACTCTTCTTGTTGAAGATTGTATTTAGTTGAGTTTTCCAGTTGGTTTGATCTTTTATTCTTATCTTTTTCATTGTTTTTGTATCTCACGTATGGTTTATTGGACTTCTTACATTATGTGCTTTTTTTTTTTGCTGCTTGGTCAGCCATTATATTGCCATGTATGTTTTTATGTGTGTACATCATTGTTTGTATTTCAAATGTAATGTGTTTATACCTTTTTGGTTTCAAGTTAGATATAAAATGTAGGGCAGATTTGGAAACAGAGAATATTACAGATTTTGGTAATCTATTGTTTTGGATATATATTAGTCATAAAGCATCTTTTCCGGTGGCAATTAGGGTGTCTTGCTATGTGATGTGACACCAAAAGCTATCTCATGATTGGAGGCGAGGCAGGCTTCTTAATTTCTGCCCATTTCTATGACGTAATGAGAGTGGCCGCAGTTGACGGCTTGCTATTTTACTGTACTGGTTATTTTTCCAACAGGTAAACAGTATTTTGGAATATAATATGCATGATGGCTTTTGATATCATATGGTGGGTAGTACTGTGTTATAGATATCCAATATAAGTACGAATATGCATAAAATATTCGAAGTAGGAGGAATGCATCTGGCAACTCGATAAATGTACCGCCTGCTCGATTCCTGTCGCGAATTTGTGTTGTTTATTTTTTTACCATCTGAGAATAATTTTTTGTTTGGCAATATTTTTGTTTTTATAGTTATATGTAATTCTTTGCAGGTTTCTAAGACTGTGAAGTAAGTTTCTTTTATTTTTGGGGTTTATATTCTTTTGTACTTATTGATTTTTTATATGAATATTTTCTGTTTTTTCTAGTTTTTTAACATTTAGATATACTCTTGTTCTTTTAGTTTATTTTTGATGGGCATCTTATTTGTAAGTGTATAATGCAACTACTGGGGTGGATTTTAAGCAGCCTGTAGATATATCTGTATATACTTCAGAGCATTATTTTGAAAAAAAAAAAAATATTTTTTGTGTTATTAGCTATGCCAAAGATTTATAAACCATAGGAGCATCGAATTCTAGACCTAGCATTGTGTTGTTGTTGTAAATTTTAGTTCATTATTTATTCTTACCATTGGTATCTGTCATATTGATTTTTTTTTTTTTTTTTTTTTTTTTGTAAAATACGACTACTTTTTGTTAGGTTTGTTGTTAACTCCCAATTATTAGTCCATTCTAAAATTTGTTTAATCCTGTTTCCAAATTGCTTTTATGTTCAAGAATAGAGGACCCAGAGGTGACCCTTATGGTAGTCCTTTTGTTATTTTTCCTTCTACAGACTTTTTGTTTCCTATTTTTATTCAATAAGATGCATCATTTAAGAAGTTATGAATCCATTTGTGTGAGGTGCCAGTTATTCCAGTTTTTGCTGATTTTATTATTGCATCATGGCTGATTGTATCAGATGCTTTCTATAAATCTAGACAAGCAATTGGTGCATATTTTTTTTTCTCTTTTTGAAGACCTTGTTGATATGAAAGTCTATTATATGTAGTGTAATCTATGGTTGAACTATTTGGTCTAAAACCTGTTAGGTCTTCACATAGTTTATTTTTACTTTCTAACCTCCAGTTAATCTATTATTTATTATGCTTTCAAATATTTTACCAATGGATGATATTCTGCTTATGAATCTTTGAGTTTTGTCAGTTGGGTCTTTGCCTGGTTTAAGTATTGGATTTACTATTGTTTTTTTTTTTTAATTCAGGGGGAGATTTTCCTTTAACAGTAATGGTTAACAAAGTTAGTATTTTTTCTAATAGTTTATTTGGGGTATTTTTAAAAAAATTCATATGGAATTTTAATCGGTCCAAAGGCTTAAATTTTTCTTTTCTTTTCTTTTTTTGTTATCAAGATTAATTCTTTTAATATGTGTTTTTTACTTGATCATTTTGAGCTTAGTATTTCTGTTATATTTTTAAATTCTGATTTTGTTATCAAGCATTTAGTTTTTGTTTATTATTATTTGAAGTTCTTTTAGCAATGCTAGTTTGTTTGATTTTTTGGACCGGTTTGATTGTTGTAGAGTAGTGGATAATTACTGATTTTGTTGTCACCAGCGTTTTTTAATGAAATTCAGATTTTTCTGGTTGGCATGTTAAAGTCTAGGGATAAGCAGAAATTTAACCAGCTATTTCTTTTTTATATGTCTATAATGTTTGTTGCCGTAATTTAAAGTTTCTTGTATTCTATTTTTTTTTTTTCATTTTTCTCCATTTGTTAAATGCTTTATTTCTTAGTTTTATGATTTCTTTGCATTTTTGGTTCTGCCGGGGTCTACATGGCTTACTGTTGTTAAAATCATTGTTTAACTTCAAATGTTTTTTTCCCATGCTTTTTATTAGTTCAGTTATATCTTTTAATGACTTTATCGTGTTTATATCAATATTATATAATTCTTCTTTGTATGTTATCTAACCTTCTTTATTAGACTTGTATTTTTTTCCTTAACTTGAGTTTCTATGTTGGGCTGCTATCTTTTATTATGACAGGTAGATGGTCACTTCCTCCATTTATATTTATTATTATTTCTGTGACTTCATTCAGGGGTACAAGGACTAAATCTTAAGTAGTTCCTTTCCCTGTTTTTGGGTCTATGCTGGTGATTTGTCCTGTAGAGGTTAGCAATATTAAGTTATTTTGATTTATCAAATTGAATAACTTTATAAGGTTTATTTCAGTTCCATAAAGGTTGGTGAGAATTGAAGTCTCCTTGATATCAGTTTTGTTTTTTCTAGTTGATTAGTGTAATCTTCTACATCTTGTTGATATGTTATTGCTGGGTTATAAGTCAGTAGTGAATTTAACCTCTTGTGGCTAGTCTTTGTTTCTATTTTTCCAGTTAGTATTTTGTTAAAGTTTATTTTTTTATACTTTTGTATAGATATTGCTAGGCCTCCTTTCCTTAGTTCTGTACTGTCTTATCTTATATATCCTAATCTTTTATATTAAAGTTATCATTTTTAGCAAGGCATATTTCACAGATTTTGAATACCTCTGGGTTTTCATTGTATATTAAGTAGTCTGTATCTATTTTTTGTTCATTACTGATCCAGCATTCCAGAGGATTTATTTATTCATTAATCCATTCAATAATTTCTTTTAAGATTGGAGTAGCTTGTTATTATTTCTGTAAGTATTTCAAATATTGATTTATCGGATTTTTAATTTGTGATTATATTTGATATTAATTTTGATATCTTTTGTAATTTCTATCCAAGATGGTTTTTTTTCTTCTTGTTTTTCCTTTCTTTTGTTGTTAAGGTCTTAGGTCATGGCTTCGGGAGTGTCCATGTCACTGGGGATATTACGTGTTCCTAGTCTTTTGAGTTTTGTTCATGTGTGTGTTTGTTCTTTTGTTTTCTTGTGATTGTTCATATGTTTTTGTTTCACTGATGGGTTTGGTGTATCTTCTATTCTGTTTATGTTAATGTTTGAGCAATGTTTGTGTTGTGTTTTGGTTTGTTTGTTGTGTAGTGTTTGTGTGGTCATCTGTGTGTTGGTCATATTCCGTATCTGTGTTTTGTATCTCAGCTGTGGTCATTATGTTTTTGTAGATTGATTTATTTGATTTTTATTGTAGGGTTTAACTGATGAAAGAGTTTTTTTTACTTCCAAGTTATTTCGTGTTATGATGTTTTTGTTTGTCTTGGGCTTTCCAATGTGTTGAACATGTTTTGTCATATACTGAATGTTTACCTTCATTAAAAGAAGAAGAAGAAGAAAAAAAAAAGTGAGAGGGATATGGGCAGTCTTTAAATTTGTTACAAAATCAGATGCAATTACTGCATCGATTCTGTTTTTGCAGGAAATGGTCTCGTGACCATACATTAGACATTTGTAGTGTTTTGAGATGGGAAATGTATACTGGAAAATAACTTGTATGTCATATGGTTATTTTGGTGGGCAATGGACCTCTGAAAGTTCATTTTAAAGCCTTTGTTTAACCTTTTAACATTTTAACCCATTGTTTTCTCTAGATCCTTTTTTTAGTTTTTTTAGTTTTGCTATTTCTTTCATTTGTGAATCTGGTCTCCTTAAGATTTTGATTTTTTCTTTGATTTCATTTATTTCTATATCAAAGTCTGCTGGGAGAATGTACCATATGTGCATCCTTGGTTTTTGTTTGAGGCTGGTTGCTTACATAGGACTTCCCAGTTACCAAGGTATTTGATTTCATTCAGAGTCCGATCTTATTCAAATCAGTCACTTCAAACCTAGTACCTTTTTCATCTCCTAGAATTCTTAGGGAATTTTCAATTATGTATTTGTGGTAATTTTTTTGTTTATAGCCTCTGTTAATTTGATTGGATGGTTTAAGTTTGAAGTAATTGATTTGTTAGCCAATTGAATCAGTACTACATTTTCTTGATAGGTACCTTGAGTTTCTAATGTGTGGGTATGATGTTACGTGGTCTGTCTGCAGGTTTCATCATTTCATGCTTGTTTGGAGTATGGCTAATCTTCACTGTTGCTGTTTCTCCATCTGCTGTTTTTCTGGTGTTCATAATTCATTACATTGCTTTTACCAGGTTCATCACATGGATCCAGATCAAGGATTGTGTTTATAAGCTTTCACTTCACTGAGTTTGGTAATATGTAAAGATAGTTTACTCTATTAGCTCATATTGATGTTCACTCTACAGAGTTTCGATCGGTTCTCCAAATTAAGGTTTTAAAGAATATTTATAACCAAGAACACTCGGTCCTTTTTTTTTTTGTTTTCTGATGCTAGGCTGGCCATTTCCATATTTCTGAAAAGGGCATGCTTTAAAAAAAAGAAATTAAAAAGAATTGAAAGCGACTATGTGTACGACAAAAAAAAAAAAAAAAAAAAAATTGTTTGTGCATGCATGGTAAAACAAACAAGGTGATACCACTCAATGAGGTTACCTTAGCGTAGCCAAGCTTAGCTTAGCTTATCCTATCCTAGCCTAGCATAGTAGTAGCTTAGCTTAGCTGGTTAATTTTCACTGTTGCGTCTATTCCGGGTCCTTCATAAAACAATATAGTGGCAGTGCAGAAGAAATAGACCTCACAGCTTGATATGTGAGCCTGGAAAGGGACCTAAAGTGCTGGAAAAGGTTATTAGAAACCAAGCCATCCAGAAAATAGACAGAAGAGAAGGAAAGTTTGGTGTTTCGAGATATAAAGGTGTTTGGTTTATTCTTTAAGGTATGTATGCAGCTCTATCTGGCTGTACATACCGAGGTGAAGAGAATGGTTCCTGGGAGCAGAGCCCCCCATCAACCCCTCCCCTTGGGCACACATAGTCATAGCAACTTAGATTGTTGAATGAAGTTTGTGACATGGAATTAGGTTGCTTTATTGGTCAGGACATAGTGAGTGGTGTGAATTTCATAGATTTTCCTGAAAGGTGGTAAGAATCCCACCTTCCGGTTTCTTAAGCTGATTTTATATTTTATTTTTTTTTTTTCTGCTGGTTTTATGCATTTCTGTTATCTATTCTTATCTTTTAGCTTGTTTTACCCCATAATTTCCCTGTTATACTTCATGCCCTCCCCTGCTATTGCTATTGAATTATTTTTAATTGGTAATCTGTACAGTATGGATACACTTAGCTTTGGCAAATTGAAGATGATAATCTAGAAGAGGACAAAAGTGCAGGAAATAATCTGCAGATACAAACAGTAACACAAATAAAGGAAAAAGATCATGGAAATCACTCACTCTCACTCATTTACTCTCACTCATGGAAATCACTCTCTCTCTCACTCATTTACTCTCACTCATGGAAATCACTCACTCTCTCACTCATTTACTCTCACTCATGGAAATCACTCTCTCTCTCACTCATTTACTCTCACTCATGGAAATCATCTCTCTCCTCTCTCTCTCTCTCTCTCTCTCTCTCTCTCTCTCTTCTCTCTCTCTCTCTCTCTTCTCTCTCTCTCTCTCTCTCTTCTCTTTCTCTCTCTCTCTCTCTTTCTTCTTCTCTCTCTCTCTTTCTTTTCTCTCTCTTTTCTCTCTCTTTCTCTCTCTTTCTCTCTCTCTCTTCTCTCTGTCCCTCTCCCCCTCTCTCTCCCCCTCTCTCTGTCCCTTCCCTCTCCCTCTCTCTCCTCCTCTCTCCCCTCTCTCTCTCTCCCCCTCTCTCTCCTCTCCCTCTCCCCCTCTCTCTCCCCCTCTCTCTCCTCTCCCCCTCTCTATCCTCTCCCCCTCTCTATCCCTCTCCCCTCTCTATCCCTCTCCCCCTCTCTATCCCTCTCCCCTCTCTCTCCCTCTCCCCCTTCTCCCCTCTCCCCCTCTCTCTCCTCTCCCCCCTCTTCTCCTCTCTCCCCCTCTCTCTCTCTCCCCCCTCTCTCTCCCTCTCCCCTCTCTCCCCTCTTCTCCCTCTCTCTCCCTCTCCCCCTCTCTCTCCCTCTCTCTCCCTCTCCTCTCCCCTCTTCTCCCTCTCCCCTCTCTCTCCCTCTCCCCCTCTCTCTCCCTCTCCCCTCTCTCTCCCTCTCTCCCTCTCCCCCTCTCTCTCCTCTCCCCCTCTCTCTCCCTCTCCCCCCTCTCTCTCCTCTCCCCCCTCTCTCTCCCTCTCCCCCCTCTCTCTCCTCTCCCTCTCTCTCCCTCTCCCCCTCTCTCTCCTCTCCCCTCTCTCTCCCTCTCCCCCCTCTCTCCTCTCCCCCTCTTCCTCTCCCTCTCTCTCTCCCTCTCCCCCCTCTCCTCTCTCCCCTCTCCTCTCTCTCTCCTCTCCCCCTCTCTCCTCCCTCTCCCCTCTCTCTCCCTCTCCCCTTCTCTCTCTCCTCCCCTCTTCTCCCTCTCCCCTCTCTCCTCTCCCTCTCCTCCCTCTCTCTCTCCCTCTCCCCTCTCTCTCCCTCTCCCCCTCTCTCTCCTCTCCTCTCCCCCCTCTCTCTCTCTCACTCTCTCCCTCCTCTCTCTCCTCTCCCCCCTCTCTCTCCCTCTCCCCTCTCTCTCCCTCCCCCTCTTCTCCCTCTCCCCCTCTCTCTCCTCTCCCCTCTCTCTCCCTCTCCCCCCTCTCTCTCCCTCTCCCCTTCTCTCTCCCTCTCCCCTCTCTCTCCCTCTCCCCCTCTCTCTCCTCTCCCCTCTCTCTCCCTCTCCCCCTCTCTCTCCCTCTCCCCCTCTCTCTCCTCTCCCCTCTCTCTCCCTCTCCCCCTCTCTCTCTCCTCTCCCTCTCCCCTCTCTCTCCCTCTCCCTCTCCCTCTCCCTCTCCCTTCCCTCTCTCTCCCTCTCCTTCCCTCTCTCTCCCTCTCCCTCTCCTCTCCTCTCTCCTCTCTCTCCTCTCCCTCTCCCTCTCCTCTCCCCTCTCCTCCTCC
>NW_020869476.1:662449-669949 GCF_003789085.1 Penaeus vannamei
GCGCCATGGTGAACCCCCAATGCCAGCACACTGGGTCAAACGATTCCGACTTCAGAAACGGCAAGACATTCAATTTTATTTGATTTTTGCACAGAACTACCTTATAGCTACAACTTGTTCGAGAGCGTTTTTTCAATTTCGAATTCATATTTTTTTGTGAATTTTTGAAGTAGGGGACTTCAAGAAAAAAAAAGGTAAAAATTTTCTTACATTGACCACTTTTACAAAAATTGCGAAAACGCTCTCGAATAAGTTGCAGATATTTTATTTTTCTACAAAATGAGCCACAATATGTTAATTTTGGACATATGTTGTGCCCGGAATCCTTTCACCCACCCCTAAAGGTGGAGTTCCGAGATATCGGCATTTTACGTTTCTTCATCTTTCCAAGGCTATCTTGATATCAACAAAACAAGGTATAAGATTAGTCTTCCTACACCATAATCCTCTATCATCTACCTGAATTCCGAAGTCTTGCGGACATTGCCAGCACGTAACGGTTTCTCAAAATCTTACGTATAGTGCGGAGTGGTCTATAGGCTTACATTGACCATTTTTTTTTATTTCTCAAAAATCCCCCCAAAATCATACAGCCATTCTGATTTCATGTTTATTTAGCAGACCGATCTGCTCTTTAGCCAGGACTACAGAGAAGACTAAATTCATGTCATGTTGTCATGAGAAGGCCACGCTCACCGCCAGTGAGCATGGCTATTATATGCAAAGCCATTTTTGAGAAGTTGACCTTACTTTTTTCTTGGTGAATATTTTCCGAAGGTGGCTATTTTAACCCTAATAGGAGATTTTGAAAACATATGTCACTTTTACAAGAACCACATGAAAATATTGCAAATCCTTATGGCAGCATGTAACAGAACTATTATTCAGCTATAAAATGAGCCATAATACTTTAAAATCGGACCGAAAATATGTGTGCTATGCGTAAAAAATGTGAAAGACTTAATAATCGCGATCTTATTCCTTTTTATTATGTTTACATTTTACATGACATATCATGTATAGAAGACTTGTATATAATGTAATTATCTATCATTTACCTATTATTGATGCTCTAATGGGGTTTTACAACGTATAATATTTGTCGAAAGAATAACTTTTCTCCAGTCGGACGGGTACCAAACGCATACTTTTCCCCGCGCGGCCGGGCCGTCCTGGACCATGAAAATCGTCTTTTTAAATCTGCGGAATAACTCTACGGGGTCACATAGTCAAATTTCACTCTCAGACCCCGTGGAAAGACGAAAAACAATTACATGGCGATGTGAAAGTATGTATATAAGGTATATGAGCACATGTAGATAATTTTCGTGTACCCCATGACCTTTTGTGTATTTATATTGTTTGTTTGTTTGTTTGTTGATTATTTGTTTTTTTTTGTTTGTTAATTTGTGTTTTCTAATATTTCTAAAAGTTATGAACACATTTTAACGAGATTTTAACCAAAGGCGAGTTTTAACCTAAGACGCTTATTGAACTTTGTTGGTGATGCGGACCATGGTTTGGATCTAGGAATTTTTTCTAACTCGAAAAGTTATGAACAGATTTGATAAAAAATTTACCTGAGGTTTGTCTTAGCCTAATCAATATTCCATAAAATTTTAGTGGTGATCCGGAAAATCTGGCAAAACTACCCCCCACTTGGTATGTTTTGCTCATAGATCAAACCATGTATGATGAAAACATAAAAAAAGAAAATACACCATATGAGTAAAATGTTTAGTTATTTGTATGGAAAATTTCTTCATTATCGTTTTTTGTACGCTTGCCGGATTTTTAAAATTATTCCGAAAAAAAGAAGGTTGGTCTCATCTTATGTGAAATTTGATAAGCTTTCAGAAAACCTCATTTTTTTTATTATTATTATCTCTAATCATTGCGTCACAATTGCCGATTTTCTAAGGTAACATCAAAAAAATAATATTTCAGTCGACATCGAAAATCGCTGCTACCACCTAAAAAATAACGGTCGGGCCTTTAGATTTTCAGGGGAGAACCGGGGGCCTAGAAACTCCTTGAAAATGCATTAAAGTCAATTTCGGCAAGAGGGCGAAAATCGTCGAAAAATCACCAGACGGTCCCCTCAATAGCCTTTCTTGCTAATCTATCAGAATCCACGATCTGGGTATGTAACATGTCTAAATCCTTCCGAGGAATAAGTAACATATTTGCTCCATTTAAATCTTTCTTTCTAATATCCCTGACTAAAATCTTAAAAGATCCATACGATTCTGCATCTAACATTAAATTCTCTACTAGAAAAACCTCAATCCTCCTATCATTAGCCTAACTATCGTCTAAAATAACCTTATTATTTCTAGCCAAACTACTAACTGAAGTGACTTTCTTATCATTAGCCCCGCTATTATCTGAAGTAACCTTATTATCATTAGCCATGCTTTTGTGTAAAATAACCTTTTTATCATTAGCCTCGCTATTACCTAAAGTAAGTTTCATCATTTGCCAAGCTACTATCTAGTGACTTTTTCATCATTAGGCCTGCTATTATCTAAAGTAACTCTCTTATCATTAGCCCTGCTATTATCTAAAGTGACTTTCTCATCATTAGGATTTGACCTGTAGCATACTTTAAATCAACTCCCAGGCCGGAAAACTTCACAGGGGTCCCTGCAGCTTTCCCTGCCTTGGTCCTCCAGCGTCCCTTCAGGCCTATGGTTGCCATGGAAGCGGCAGATGTATTATTACTACATAAGACCTTAACCTCCTGACCGTTAATGGATAAGGTGGTAGGGCTTGATGTATATATAACCCTATGTGCATCCGTGAAATCATTTCCTATTAACATCAGGCATGGTAAACCCCAGGAGATGGATACCCAAAGCTTCGTGTAAATTACAAAGTCGAGGGCATTGTAACCGCCTTACAACATTGTACTTTACGATCTCCTTACTACATTGTAAATGACCCATAATCAAAAAAAAAAATAAATAAATAAAAATAAATAAATAATAATAATAAATAAAATACAATGGAATAAGCACATTGTAAGGCCAATGTCCATATTGTAAGTTAGTTCCCTACGCTGCCAAGAGAGGGCAGACCAGTAATTGATTGACCAATCAGCGGTCAGCCTCCTAGACGTAACAGCCAATGGAAAGCCACAGATCTCAGCTGATTTATCACTACAGTCCACCAAAAGTAAACAATGCCACGGAAGGTCCTAGTCAAAAGAAAATGAAGGCCAAATTTCTCAGATTAATAGATGTTGGCTTAAATAGAAGCTGTGGCCAAGAGGAGTGTAGTTCTAGGGAAAATAGACAACAAAATAACCGGACAAGTGATAACCCCTGGGAGTGTGTAACTAGTGAGGTGAATCTTGTCGATCGCGTTCCGAGGACTGTGGCTGAAACGCGTAGGAAGTTCACAGACCTCAGAGCAGACGTGAAAAAAGAAGTACAAGAGAAGTAATACATGGAAGGAACAGGTAAGATTTGTAAATGAATTTTGTTTAGTATATGCTGTAGGAACCCAAAACATTAGTGTTGAAATGTTAGTATAAAAGGAGTAAAGCAAATACCATATATAATTTGATTACTTATGTTCTTGTCATGGAATTGTTCATGTATTAATTTAACGTTTTATTATTGACTATATAAACAAATTAACTCAAAGTCAATGTGAAGGTGATATCAAGTACAAAACATAATAGTACACTCACAGATACACAGCATAGGCGTCTTCTGTCTCCAGTATTAAATCCAGATCTCTAGTGCGCATGCGCGTTGGCAGCGACCAGGATCAACTTTTAATGCACCTCTGGGCCAGGCTTTAATATTCTCATTTTTTAATCCTGCACATGCGCAGAAGGTACGTTAATCCCACCAATCATGTACTGTTACGTCACGTATCCGTCATGAACTTCATAGATGCCATCGGTTGGGTTGCCATTCAGTTATTTTCGGCAATAACATCGATCATCTTAGAATTTTCATACTTAGTATTTATTGTGAAAATGAAATTGTATATATTTACACAAATAATCAAATATTCTGATAAAGAAAATAACTTATGGTAATGAATATAAAAACCAATATAATCCCACGAGGAATCTTTGAAGTTCAGAGGCTGCGGGCATGGAACATATTTCCAGGTTAGTGAAACAAAAAATATATGGTAAAGGTCACACAAGTTGACGTTTTAAATCAAATATGAACCAGTGTTTTAAGGAAGAATTGTGCTGAGTTTTTTCTCAACTACTTTACTACAAAAGTAACAAGTATACTTTTCTAAGGACCTCCTGAACAGCATCTGAAGAAAATATGTTTCCCTCGTCCAGCACGATTCAACGCAGCAAAGAGCTGTCCGAGGAAACTGCGCGATGGATATTAATTGGTGAATGTCATTTTTGTACTTGAGTGTCATTAGAATAAAGATTGGATTTATAGTTGTTAAAGAAGTTTCGTTACCCATTTTACTACTATAAATATAATATTTCATAAAATAGAATACTTCATAAATAATCATGTTTCCCTTATAAGTAAGCCTACTTGTCTCGTTATTATCATATGAAGATCAAATTGCATCTTGAGTGACACTACAAATTTCTATAACAATCACCTTTTTTCCAATCAATAAAAATGAATATCAGTGGTGATAGAAATCTTTTAACAATGCAGTCTAAATGCAAATTGGAAGGTTTATTTATCCAAGTAAATTATATATCGGACTGCAAATCTTTAGGTAATATCTTTAATGCTGTCTTCTATATCATATGCGTAGGGACATGAATGTTGAATAGATATCTTTTGGATGATTTTGTTGCTTATTTACAGGTATGAGTGCATGACGCTCCAAACGCTACCCTACACAACATGCAACAGTTATGTGTGAAGAGCAACATTGCACAGAAATGTTTCAAAATACCACAGATTTTTCAGCGATAAAAAGACAAAATACCTCAGCTCCCACTCTTTAGATTTGTAAAACCTATTCCCATACGCCCAGAAATACGAGACCAGGATCTTCACATCCACAGCAGAAGGCAGAACCATCACTATGTCACAGACCAGGAACGTCACAAGAATTGATAGAAATTTAAAGACAGTCCATTAACTTAAGATTCCAAACAAATATTTGAAACCGATATTCTTGAAGAAATGTGTACAGAAAATAGAGGTACGAACTTTCTTACTTTAATATGATGCTAGTCTTAGTTTTCAATTTTGGGAACATTGGGAAGCATAAAGAATTGATTAACAATATGAATAAGTTTTTAATGCCTTGTCTTCAATCATGTAGGTACGTCTGGGATGAAGGGAAGGAAAAGGTGTTCTTCGGAAGCATCTGAGAAGTTTCTATTATTATTTACAGAACACTTTAAACAATTAGGCGGCAAAGCAGTTCAGAGATAAAAAAGGCATAAGATAATTAGCATTGTGAAAACATTAGTGAGTCTCAGCTTCATGAAATACACATTAAATATAATAGATATTTTGAAACCTACGAGATATCTAAAATAGTTTCTTAAATACAAAAAGAAAGAAAAAAAAAAAAATGAAATCTCCCAAAAGAGCGAATTTCACGCGCGACATTTCTCTTCTCTTCGACATGTTTACATGAGTACGACAGTTTTTCCTGAACATTATTGTCGCGCCGTCTGGCAGCGGAGAGTGTCGTCTTCGGTACGGAGACGGTGGATTAGGATTAAACTAAATACGGTATTAAGAGTTAAGGACGCTACAGAAGACGCCTTTAGCATGAAAACAAAGGATAATGTCATAAAGAAAGTAGAATGTTGAAATATTAATGAGCTATATGTACCATTCTAGAAAATTGAGGAGTCAAGGCAAAGGTCAACAATATAACATTAAGTATGGTATTAGTACATGCAGAACCTTATTTGTTTGCTATTATTTCAGTTCTGTATGTTTAATACTGAAGGAATTTACTTCTTAGAATATCTGCAATTATATAACTTTTACTATATTAAAGGTGCTGTCACACTAGCACTTTTTCCGTCAGATTTTTGACAATTATCTTAAATTTTGTCATTTTTTGAGCGAATTGTCGATTTTCAATTCAGACGATAATGATCGGTTCCGTCTGAAAACCTGAACGTCAACTTTTTCAGCCAAGCATACTCAAATCAAGAGTTATAATTGTGAATGTCTGTATTGATGTTAAATAAAATTGTCAAAAAACTGAAGGAAAAAGTGTTAGTTTGACAGCACTTTTACATTCTTCACAAACTCAGACTAAAGGAAAGATTTATTTTCTATATATAAGAATAAACACAAATCATAAATAAAGCAAGATTACACACAGGATCATATTTGTTTGGTGTGATTGTTAGGGTTCAATACTTACTGATTAAATTTATTTCTTGAATTAACTTCATTAAATGAAAATTTTCGCCATTTAAATGTGCTTCACAAAAGTAATCATAAATAGCAAATTCATCCTATAAAGTAGTGAAGGCTACAGAAATGAATTTTAGCAGACTTATTCATATCATAAAATCACTACCCATATTGACGATGACACAAGATCACAACAGTTTGCAAGGTATTAACAAAAAGAAAAAAATCATAATTGTCACTACAGTATAAAATAAAAGACATGATACGTTCAGACTTTATGTATGATTTTTTTCTTGTTTTCCAGGTGGTAGCCCAGCAGTTCTTACAAACTACACAGCATTTGAAGTCTGGTTTACCAGGGTCCATGAAAATGAGACAGAAGTAGATGGTAAATAAACGTTTCAAACTAAAGGGGGAGGGGTAAATAAATGAGATACCTGTAATATTTGCCTATTTTCATTACATGAAGCAACACAGCCTAAATAATACAAGCAATTGTAACATTATATACATATACTGTATATATATATATATATATATATATATATATATATATATATATATATATATATATATATAGACAGATAGATAGACAGACATATTGATATATATTTTATTCTTATTTTTAATCATAGTAAGCTGTGTTGGTTTAGGATTTTGCTCCTGTATTGTCATACTTGACTCAATAAGTACATATGGAAATTAAATATAGATATTTATTTTTTAGATGTTGAAGAACCAACCCCTGGGCCATCTGCGATAGCATCTTAACCCATAATGGACTCTGCAGTTATTGTAACAATGGATGAGAACACTTTGGAGGAGTAAGAAGTTACAGTACCCATTGTAACGATGGACTACACATGCTCTGAGGAATTACCCCTTTTCTTCGCAGAAGAGAGTAACTCTCATGATGGATTTAGCCGATACAATGCAATGGTCCAAGAGAGAGACCCCTTCAAGATCTGAGCAGGTCAAGGTCTGAGGAACGTAATAGGTCCAGTAGGTCTCAACTTCAGTCAGAAGGAGGTAGCAGACATGCAAGGTCGTACAAATAGGAGATCAGAAGAAAATGTAGGAAATCACTTAAAACAGCTTGTTCACTTGGTAAACACATTGCATCAGCATTACAAACCATAAATAGTGTAGTGAAATATAAATC
>NW_020869476.1:674949-684949 GCF_003789085.1 Penaeus vannamei
ACTTTAAATCAATTTGTATCTCAAACTTAATGCTGATATAATAGACATTAATACTTTCAGTAAGTATATGATTGCGAGGGGCGGAGCCAAGTAGCCCATCACGCTCAAGTTGACCCCAACCAAACCGTGCTTTGCGATTCATGAACGCGACTGGAGGTCGTGGTTCGTAGGAGACAAATAAACGAAATAAAAGGAAAACAAGGGAATCGATACCTACACCTTTACACCCCATTACCCTCGAAGTTTTGCGGCCAAAGACATTTATTAATGTTTGGTAGCTCAAGAGGCACTATTTGAGACGATACATTATTCATACCCACAAATATTACTCACAATGTGTATGTGTGCGTGTGTGGAGAGAGAGAGAGAGAGAGAGAGAGAGAGAGAGAGAGAGGGGGGGGGTGCAGACACTAGCCTCGATAAGATGGGACTGAAACATAGCCGAACACTCACTCCTTGCTTTGCCTAGCGAATCTAACCCCCCCCCCCCATCTCCTAACTAAGTCAGGTTGTTCGAGCGTGGGCCACCTCTCAGGGGAAGACGGCGAGATCTCTCCAAGCCATGTCTGGCGAGGCGACATCGCTTTTGTTGTTGGGTGTACCTCCCTATTTCTTAAAATGAAATGATCAAACTGGGATTTTATCAAGCAACACCAATGATCTATGAATAAAGAAAGAAAGAAAGAAAAAAAAAAAAAGATCGAGCAACTACTGTCTTCGGCCGCCATAATTTGAAACCATTTTACTTTGATCAGCGCCATCTTGGTGTGACCACTCCTGCGCGGACCGTTTTTACCCATAGTTTACAGTGATCCCCATAAAACCTTAAACTACAATTACAGCGTTGTCACACCAAGATGGTGCTGTTCGAAATGAAATTTCTTCAAATTATGGCAGCCGAACACTCTTTCCCTCTCCCTCCATTCCTCCCTTCGTCACTCATGTAGCGAATGACTACAACTGTATGGTACCGGTAAACGTTGGTATCATACTAGCGTTTGTGGCACGAGCGACAAGGTGTGGTATAAGTAAGCAAAGACGACGCACGGAGACAGATAGAGCAGCAGATAAGAGAGGTTTGGTACTCAGCAATTGGTTCCAATTGCTGAGTACAGGATCATGTAGAGAATGATACGGCATATGAAGAAATGGACGTCTTCCAGGGGACCCCCTGCTGCGTTTGGCCCCTGGGGACCCCCAAAGAGGGCAAAAAATCAGCTAGATCAAACATAGAGAGATACCACACAATGTATTTCAGGGTAATTTACACATCACACTGGGTAAAAAATGGTTCGTGCCAGACATAATCTCTGCTGCATTAGGCCTGCCAGACGCCCAAAAAGGGCCTAAAAATTGGGCTGGATCAAACATTATTGGTACCACCTGAAATGAAGTTTATATAATTCAACATATCTGAGACAATGGACAATACCAGACGAATTACCTGCTACATTATTAGCGCCAGACACGCCCATAAATTGACCCCATGCAGTGTTCTGCCAAACTTATAGATAAAAAAATGAAAGGTGCTGAATGAAACTACTATTGAATGAAAGGTAACATTCCACCAAGTACAAAGTGACCCTTGCCAGACATACTGCCAGCTGCATTAGGGCCGCCAGACACCCAAAAAAGGCATAACATTTTTGGCTGGATCAAACATTATTGGTACCACCTGAAATGAAGTTTATATAGTTCAACACATCTGCGAGAGTACAGAATGGACAATACCAGAGAAATTACCTGCTACATTATGCCCTCTAGACACGCCCAAAAGTTGACCCCATGCAGTGTTCTGCCAAACTTGTAGATAAAAAATAAATAAATAAATAAATAAATAAAAGGTATTGAATGAAACTACTATTGAATGAAAGGTAACATCCTACCAAGTCCAAATGGCCCTTGCCAGACATACTGCCAGCTGCATTAGGCCCGCCAGACACCCAAAAAAGGCATAACATTTTTGGCTGGATCAAACATTATTGGTACCACCTGAAATGAAGTTTATATAGTTCAACACATCTGCGAGAGTACAGAATGGACAATACCAGAGAAATTACCTGCTACATTATGCCCTCTAGACACGCCCAAAAGTTGACCCCATGCAGTGTTCTGCCAAACTTGTAGATAAAAAAATGAAAGGTGCTGAATGAAACTACTATTGAATGAAAGGTAACATTCCACCAAGTACAAAGTGACCCTTGCCAGACATACTGCCAGCTGCATTAGGGCCGCCAGACACCCAAAAAAGGCATAACATTTTTGGCTGGATCAAACATTATTGGTACCACCTGAAATGAAGTTTATATAGTTCAACACATCTGCGAGAGTACAGAATGGACAATACCAGAGAAATTACCTGCTACATTATGCCCTCTAGACACGCCCAAAAGTTGACCCCATGCAGTGTTCTGCCAAACTTGTAGATGAAAAAAATTAAATAAATAAATAAAAGGTATTGAATGAAACTACTATTGAATGAAAGGTAACATCCTACCAAGTCCAAATGGCCCTTGCCAGACATACTGCCAGCTGCATTAGGCCCGCCAGACACCCAAAAAAGGCATAACATTTTTGGCTGGATCAAACATTATTGGTACCACCTGAAATGAAGTTTATATAGTTCAACACATCTGCGAGAGTACAGAATGGACAATACCAGAGAAATTACCTGCTACATTATGCCCTCTAGACACGCCCAAAAGTTGACCCCATGCAGTGTTCTGCCAAACTTGTAGATAAAAAAAATTAAATAAATAAATAAAAGGTATTGAATGAAACTACTATCGAATGAAAGGTAACATCCTACCAAGTCCAAATGGCCCTTGCCAGACATACTGCCAGCTGCATTAGGCCCGCCAGACACCCAAAAAAGGCATAACATTTTTGGCTGGATCAAAAATTAGTGGTATCACTTGAAACAAATTTAATATACTTCGACCCATATCAGAGAGTACAGAATAGTCAATACCAGACAAATTACCCACTGCATTATGCTTGCCAGACATGCCCAAAAGTGACCCTCCCAAAATTGGAAGAGGTTTGAGTGTGGGTTAAACGAGCTCCTATCAGACCCAAAACTTGTTATATATCCTTCTGGTGGTGCGGCGTTTAGAAAATGTGCGAGTGCTTGCTCAAAGGTTGTCAGAAAAGGCATTAAAAATAAAAGTGAACACCCCCAGTGGGCCTCACGACCACCCTATTCGCGTACACGAATCCATGAATCGGGGGCGCGTTCGTGTAACAAAAATACGTAACTCTACATATATTATATATATATATTATAGATATGCATATATATATATATATATATATATATATATATATATATATATTACATGTATATATACATATATATATATCATATATATATGTATATATATTAAATGTATCTATATATTATATATATATATTATATATACATACATATATATTTATATATATGCATATACACACACACACACACACACACACACACACACACACATATATATATAATATATATATATATATATATATATATATATATTATATATATATGTATATATATATTACATATGTTATATATAAATATATTATATAATATGTATATATATATCATATATATTTATAAATGTATCTATACATACATATATATATTATATATATATGTATATATATATATTTATATATTATAGATGTATCTATATATACATACATATATATATATATATATATATATATATATATATACTGTATCTACATATGTATGTATGTATGTATGTGCATCATTCCTAAACATATTCGATTCTATGTCGACCGCAGCCGAGCCCATGGAAACGGCCTGCTCACGTGACCCGCCAACGGAGATGGACCGGCTGCGCCCGCCCGCCGCACGAGCGCTCTCGCTGCGCACTCGCCGCCCCGCTTTGCAGTCCTCGTCGGTCAGCAACTGGTGAGCGACACGGCGGCTCGAGGGACCCTCTTTTCACTTAGAACAATTGCGGTGCGTCTATTGCAATTGTATAAATCGACGAAATGGTTATTTGTTAACTTATTTCATATCGCTGAGGTAGGGTTTACTGGCGAAAAAAACATCTGAATTATGCCAAAGAGAGATTGACTGCTGCAACACCGGAAATAGGTTTTGACAGTCCTACGACAGAGAGATGAGACATTTCCTCTTAACAGTTCTGAATATGAATCACTATGTGCTTTTGAGTTTGATTCTGTGTAATTAAAATGTGAAAGAAATTAAAATTTCTTTCTTCTTTTTATAGGGTTTTAGACTTTTGTATAGTCAATATCCCCCGGATCTTTTTTCTTTTCTTTCTTTTTCTCATATAATCTCTATTGGTCTGTTTTTTCTCAAGATTTTGGTATGCCTGACGATATAGTACTTGTTAGCGAAAGGTCTGCAGCTGTGAATAATAATTCTATCTTAGGGTTATTTAATTTGATTGTTTATTATTATTATTTTTTTCTAAGTGCTCCATTCAACTCCGTTCTGCAAGAATAAAATCTTAGACACTAGTATTATATGTTCTGTTTTCTTCTTAGTTATGACACTATCCATATAGTGGGTTGGTTATTATTTTCATTTTGTGTAGGTGCTGGTTTAGTCTGTGTTGCTTTGATTCTTGTTATACAGACATCTAGTTTTCTGTTTTTTTATTTTGTCCATGGCTGAGATTCTGTTTTTTTTCAAGAGGCAACTCTTCTTGTTGAAGATTGTATTTAGTTGAGTTTTCCAGTTGGTTTGATCTTTTATTCTTATCTTTTTCATTGTTTTTGTATCCTCACGTATGGTTATTGGACTTCTTACATTATGTGCTTTTTTTTTTTGCTGCTTGGTCAGCCATTATATTGCCATGTATGTTTTTATGTGTGTACATCATTGTTTGTATTTCAAATGTAATGTGTTTATACCTTTTTGGTTTCAAGTTAGATATAAAATGTAGGGCAGATTTGGAAACAGAGAATATTACAGATTTTGGTAATCTATTGTTTTGGATATATATTAGTCATAAAGCATCTTTTCCGGTGGCAATTAGGGTGTCTTGCTATGCGATGTGACACCAAAAGCTATCTCATGATTGGAGGCGAGGCAGGCTTCTTAATTTCTGCCCATTTCTATGACGTAATGAGAGTGGCCGCAGTTGACGGCTTGCTATTTTACTGTACTGGTTATTTTTCCAACAGGTAAACAGTATTTTGGAATATAATATGCATGATGGCTTTTGATATCATATGGTGGGTAGTACTGTGTTATAGATATCCAATATAAGTACGAATATGCATAAAATATTCGAAGTAGGAGGAATGCATCTGGCAACTCGATAAATGTACCGCCTGCTCGATTCCTGTCGCGAATTTGTGTTGTTTATTTTTTTACCATCTGAGAATAATTTTTTGTTTGGCAATATTTTTGTTTTTATAGTTATATGTAATTCTTTGCAGGTTTCTAAGACTGTGAAGTAAGTTTCTTTTATTTTTGGGGGGTTTATATTCTTTTGTACTTATTGATTTTTTTATATGAATATTTTCTGTTTTTTCTAGTTTTTTAACATTTAGATATACTCTTGTTCTTTTAGTTTATTTTTGATGGGCATCTTATTTGTAAGTGTATAATGCAACTACTGGGGTGGATTTTAAGCAGCCTGTAGATATATCTGTATATACTTCAGAGCATTATTTTGAAAAAAAAAAAAATCATTTTTGTGTTATTAGCTATGCCAAAGATTTATAAACCATAGGAGCATCGAATTCTAGACCTAGCATTGTGTTGTTTGTTGTAAATTTTAGTTCATTATTTATTCTTACCATTGGTATCTGTCATATTGATTTTTTTTTTTTTTTTTTTTTTTTTTTGTAAAATACGACTACTTTTTGTTAGGTTTGTTGTTAACTCCCAATTATTAGTCCATTCTAAAATTTGTTTTAATCCTGTTTCCAAATTGCTTTTATGTTCAAGAATAGAGGACCCAGAGGTGACCCTTATGGTAGTCCTTTTGTTATTTTTCCTTCTACAGACTTTTTGTTTCCTATTTTTATTCAATAAGATGCATCATTTAAGAAGTTATGAATCCATTTGTGTGAGGTGCCAGTTATTCCAGTTTTTGCTGATTTTATTATTGCATCATGGCTGATTGTATCAGATGCTTTCTATAAATCTAGACAAGCAATTGGTGCATATTTTTTTTTCTCTTTTTGAAGACCTTGTTGATATGAAAGTCTATTATATGTAGTGTATCTATGGTTGAACTATTTGGTCTAAAACCTGTTAGGTCTTCACATAGTTTATTTTTACTTTCTAACCTCCAGTTTAATCTATTATTTATTATGCTTTCAAATATTTTACCAATGGATGATATTCTGCTTATGAATCTTTGAGTTTTTGTCAGTTGGGTCTTTGCCTGGTTTAAGTATTGGATTTACTATTGTTTTTTTTTTTTAATTCAGGGGGAGATTTTCCTTTAACCAGTAATGGTTAAACAAAGTTAGTATTTTTTCTAATAGTTTATTTGGGGTATTTTTTAAAAAATTCATATGGAATTTTAATCGGTCCAAAGGCTTAAATTTTTTCTTTTCTTTTCTTTTTTTGTTATCAAGATTAATTCTTTTAATATGTGTTTTTTACTTGATCATTTTGAGCTTAGTATTTCTGTTATATTTTTAAATTCTGATTTTGTTATCAAGCATTTAGTTTTTGTTTATTATTATTTGAAGTTCTTTTAGCAATGCTAGTTTGTTTGATTTTTTGGACCGGTTGATTGTTGTAGAGTAGTGGATAATTACTGATTTTGTTGTCACCAGCGTTTTTTAATGAAATTCCAGATTTTTCTGGTTGGCATGTTAAAGTCTAGGGATAAGCAGAAATTTAACCAGCTATTTCTTTTTTATATGTCTATAATGTTTGTTGCCGTAATTTAAAGTTTCTTGTATTCTATTTTGTTTTTTTCATTTTTTCTCCATTTGTTAAATGCTTTATTTCTTAGTTTTATGATTTCTTTGCATTTTTGGTTCTGCCGGGGTCTACATGGCTTACTGTTGTTAAAATCATTGTTTAACTTCAAATGTTTTTTCCCATGCTTTTTATTAGTTCAGTTATATCTTTTAATGACTTTATCGTGTTTATATCAATATTATATAATTCTTCTTTGTATGTTATCTAACCTTCTTTATTAGACTTGTATTTTTTTCCTTAACTTGAGTTTCTATGTTGGGGCTGCTATCTTTTATTATGACAGGTAGATGGTCACTTCCTCCATTTATATTTATTATTATTTCTGTGACTTCATTCAGGGGTACCAAGGACTAAATCTTAAGTAGTTCCTTTCCCTGTTTTTGGGTCTATGCTGGTGATTTGTCCTGTAGAGGTTAGCAATATTAAGTTATTTTGATTTATCAAATTGAATAACTTTATAAGGTTTATTTCAGTTCCATAAAGGTTGGTGAGAATTGAAGTCTCCTTGATATCAGTTTTGTTTTTTCTAGTTGATTAGTGTAATCTTCTACATCTTGTTGATATGTTATTGCTTGGGTTATAAGTCAGTAGTGAATTTAAACCTCTTGTGGCTAGTCTTTGTTTCTATTTTTCCAGTTAGTATTTTGTTAAAGTTTATTTTTTTATACTTTTGTATAGATATTGCTAGGCCTCCTTTCCTTAGTTCTGTACTGTCTTATCTTATTATATCCTAATCTTTTATATTAAAGTTATCATTTTTAGCAAGGCATATTTCACAGATTTTGAATACCTCTGGGTTTTCATTGTATATTAAGTAGTCTGTATCTATTCTTTTGTTCATTACTGATCCAGCATTCCAGAGGATTTATTTATTCATTAATCCATTCAATAATTTCTTTTAAGATTGGAGTAGCTTGTTATTATTTCTGTAAGTATTTCAAATATTGATTTATCGGATTTTTAATTTGTGATTATATTTGATATTAATTTTGATATCTTTTGTAATTTCTATCCAAGATGGTTTTTTTTCTTCTTTGTTTTTCCTTTCTTTTGTTGTTAAGGTCTTAGGTCATGGCTTCGGGAGTGTCCATGTCACTGGGGATATTACGTGTTCCTAGTCTTTTGAGTTTTGTTCATGTGTGTGTTTGTTCTTTTGTTTTCTTGTGATTGTTCATATGTTTTTGTTTCACTGATGGGTTTGGTGTATCTTCTATTCTGTTTATGTTAATGTTTGAGCAAATGTTTGTGTTGTGTTTTGGTTTGTTTGTTGTGTAGTGTTTGTGTGGTCATCTGTGTGTTGGTCATATTCCGTATCTGTGTTTTGTATCTCAGCTGTGGTCATTATGTTTTTGTAGATTGATTTATTTGATTTTTGTATTGTAGGGTTTAACTGATGAAAGAGTTTTTTTTACTTCCAAGTTATTTCGTGTTATGATGTTTTTGTTTGTCTTGGGCTTTCCAATGTGTTGAACATGTTTTGTCATATACTGAATGTTTACCTTCATTAAAAGAAGAAGAAGAAGAAAAAAAAAAGTGAGAGGGATATGGGCAGTCTTTAAATTTGTTACAAAATCAGATGCAATTACTGCATCGGATTCTGTTTTTGCAGGAAATGGTCTCGTGACCATACATTAGACATTTGTAGTGTTTTGAGATGGGAAATGTATACTGGAAAATAACTTGTATGTCATATGGTTATTTTGGTGGGCAATGGACCTCTGAAAGTTCATTTTAAAGCCTTTGTTTTAACCTTTTAACATTTTAACCCATTGTTTTCTCTAGATCCTTTTTTTAGTTTTTTTAGTTTTGCTATTTCTTTCATTTGTGAATCTGGTCTCCTTAAGATTTTGATTTTTTCTTTGATTTCATTTATTTCTATATCAAAGTCTGCTGGGGAGAATGTACCATATGTGCATCCTTGGTTTTTGTTTGAGGCTGGTTGCTTACATAGGACTTCCCAGTTACCAAGGTATTTGATTTCATTCAGAGGTCCGATCTTATTCAAATCAGTCACTTCAAACCTAGTACCTTTTTCATCTCCTAGAATTCTTAGGGAATTTTCAATTATGTATTTGTGGTAATTTTTTTGTTTATAGCCTCTGTTAATTTGATTGGATGGTTTAAGTTTGAAGTAATTGATTTGTTAGCCAATTGAATCAGTACTACATTTTCTTGATAGGTACCTTGAGTTTCTAATGTGTGGGTATGATGTTACGTGGTCTGTCTGCAGGTTTCATCATTTCATGCTTGTTTGGAGTATGGCTAATCTTCACTGTTGCTGTTTCTCCATCTGCTGTTTTTCTGGTGTTCATAATTCATTACATTGCTTTTACCAGGTTCATCACATGGATCCAGATCAAGGATTGTGTTTATAAGCTTTCACTTCACTGAGTTTGGTAATATGTAAAGATAGTTTACTCTATTAGCTCATATTGATGTTCACTCTACAGAGTTTCGATCGGTTCTCCAAATTAAGGTTTTAACAGAATATTTTATAACCAAGAACACTCGGTCCTTTTTTTTTTTGTTTTCTGATGCTAGGCTGGCCATTTCCATATTTCTGAAAAGGGCATGCTTTAAAAAAAAGAAATTAAAAAGAATTGAAAGCGACTATGTGTACGACAAAAAAAAAAAAAAAAAAAAAAAATTGTTTGTGCATGCATGGTAAAACAAACAAGGTGATACCACTCAATGAGGTTACCTTAGCGTAGCCAAGCTTAGCTTAGCTTATCCTATCCTAGCCTAGCATAGTAGTAGCTTAGCTTAGCTGGTTAATTTTCACTGTTGCGTCTATTCCGGGTCCTTCATAAAACAATATAGTGGCAGTGCAGAAGAAATAGACCTCACAGCTTGATATGTGAGCCTGGAAAGGGACCTAAAGTGCTGGAAAAGGTTATTAGAAACCAAGCCATCCAGAAAATAGACAGAAGAGAAGGAAAGTTTGGTGTTTCGAGATATAAAGGTGTTTGGTTTATTCTTTAAGGTATGTATGCAGCTCTATCTGGCTGTACATACCGAGGTGAAGAGAATGGTTCCTGGGAGCAGAGCCCCCCA
>NW_020869476.1:687449-689949 GCF_003789085.1 Penaeus vannamei
CCCGTCCCTCTCCCCCTCTCTCTGTCCCTTTCTCTCTTGTCCCTCTCCCCCTCTCCTGTCCCTACTCCTTTCTCTGTCCTCTCCCCCTCTCTCTGTCCCCCTCTCCCCCTTCTCCCTCTGTCCCCTCCCTCCTCCTCCTCTCTCTCCTCTCTCTCCGTCTCTCTTCTCCTCTCTCCTCCCCTTCCGCTTCCCTCTCTCCTCTCTCCCTCTCCTCTCTCCCTCGTCTCTCCTCTTCTCCGTCTCTCTCGTCTCTTTCTCATCTCTTTTCTCTCCCTCTCTCTCTCTCTCTCTGTTCCCTCTCCCTCTCTTGTCCCTCTTCCCCCTCTCTCCTCCCTTCTCTGTCCCTTTCCTCTCTCCCCCTCTCTTCTCGTCCCTCTCCTCCCTCTCTTCTGTCCCTCTCCCCCTCTCTCTGGTCCCTCTCCCCCCTCTCTCTGTCCCCTCCCCCTCTTTCCTCCCCCTCTCTTCTCTCCTCTCTCTCCCTCTCATCTCTCCCCCCTCTCTCTCCCTCTCCCCCTCTCCCCTCTTCCCCCCTCTCTCTCCCTCTCCCCCCTCTCTCTCCCTCTCCCCCCTCTCTCTCCCTCTCCCCCCCTCTCTCCCTCTCCCCCCTCTCTCTCCCTCTCCCCCCTCTCTCTCCCTCTCCCCCTCTTTCTCTCCCTCTTCTCTCCCCTTTCTCTCCCTCTTTCTCCTCTTTCTCTCTCTCCTCTCTCTCCCTCTTTCTCTCTTTCTCTTTCTCTCCCTTTCTCTCTCCTCTTTCTCTCCCTTTCTCTCCCTCTTTCTCTCCCTTTCTCTCTCTCTCTCTCTCTCTCTCTCTCTCTCTCTCTCTCTCTCTCTCTCTCTCTCTCTCTCTCTCTCTCTCTCTCTCCTCTCTCTCTCTCTCTCCTCTCTCCTCTCCCTCTCTCTCTCTCCTCTCTCCCTCTCTCTCCCCTCTCCCTCTCCCTCTCCTCTCGCTCTCCCTCTCCCTCTCCCTCTCCCTCTCCCTCTCCCTCTGAAATTCAGAGTCAATACAATTTACATGCCACTATTCAAAATCAAAAGGAACATGCACCATATTTTGTGAAGTAAGTAATATTTTGTAACACTTAGCCCCCAAACCAGTGGGCTCTGCTCCCTTGGTCCTATAGTGGTCAACTTACCCCATGTTGTCATGACAAAACAGGGACCCACTATTTAAACTGTATATACATACTTGCATTACTGCAGTGGTGCACAGGAAACTTTTATTTACTGTATTGAGTGAACTGACTTTGATGATACAATTTCAAGCATAGAAATTTGGTTTACAGTTGATCTGAACATTGCAAATGCTGTTTGCAGGTACAATGAAGCTTTGCATTACATTACTGGTGGTTACATTGGTAACCAGGGCTATTGCTGCCCCAGGAGAGGATGCAATCACAGATCTCCCAGGTCTGAATCATACCATTGGTTTTCGACACTTCAGTGGTTACCTGGCTGGTGCGCAGGGGAAGCAGCTACACTATTGGTAAGTGTTGTTATTTACATTATTTTTGATTAATTAAGTGAATTACTTTTTAGTGGTTATTAAGGATATAATTATACGAAAATTGTTCATGTAACAGAATTGAATTTTCTTATGTTTTGTTTTTTCTTTTCTTTCTTTTACCCATTTTGTTTCCCAGGTTTGTGGAATCCATGCGGGATCCAGCAAATGACCCAGTGGTGTTGTGGATGAATGGTGGCCCAGGATGCTCTTCTATGGAGGGCCTCTTAGCAGAATTAGGACCTTATCTAGTCAATGTGGATGGCAAAACTCTCAGGGAGAATCCATATGCTTGGAATACTGTAAGTTAAGATGAGGATATTAGTGCGTAAAGTAAATGTGAATTGATAAACTGCAAAACCTACATTTTGAGAGCATAATCTGCTTTTGAGTCATGAGCAATTTCAGAATCAGAGTGGAGTGTGAATGAATACTCTGACGTCACCAACTGATCAAAAAACCTGTTTTTATCTCTGTTGTAGGCCCATCAGCTGCCAACATAGACCCAAAATTCATACCTAATTTTTAAAATAAAAATTCCAATTTTCTGTGCCTACTCCCCTTTTCCATAGAAAAAGATATATGTACTTGTATATATATTTTTTGAATAAGTTTTACATATACCTAAATGATTCATGTGACCCAAAAAATATTTTCCCAAGCCTTAGCATATAATTATGGGATTACTACATTATTACTAAAGATGATTTTCTGTATTCTTAGCGGATGCTTAAACTATAATGTATTTATATCGTATGTACATGTAGCTAGACAGGCCAATATAATTTTTTTTTTTTTTGTATTGGTGTGCAGTATAAAAACATTCTTTGGATATATATGAACTAAGTTAAAGGGATAATGCCTACCTTGCTCTACTCATTTCATCATAAAAAATGTTGGTTGGAGATGACTCGTAGATTGTTTTTGCATAATATAGAGTACATAATTGCGCTTTGTCTCGTATATCATTTTAACCTTCCTATCCCAGGTGGGAGCCCC
>NW_020869476.1:692454-697454 GCF_003789085.1 Penaeus vannamei
TTATATATATATATATTTTATATATATTTATGTAGTGGACATCCATTCATATATATATATATGTAGTGTTGTTAAATTGAAATTACTGAAAACGTTGATTCACTCTATGGTGCTTGTGCTCTCTTAACCTAAAGTAGTTATCAGGCATAAGTTTTTATATTACAGTTGACACTAGGCCACCTAAGTTGAAGTGACCACCCTTCCCCCCCAAGTCTATCTCTGGATTGAAAAATTAAATACCCCCCTCCAGACCCCCTCCACTCAGTAACCATAATATCTACTCCACTCCTCTTGCTCTACAATTCAACTTGAAAGGTAATTGAATAGGCCTATTCCCCATGCATCTGATGAGCCCCCCCCCCCATCTTCATATTGTTCATATGGCAACACTAAGAAAAAGGTTAAGAAAAAAAAATATATATCCCAAGGAAAAGCTTCATTTCATAAAATATTTATGATTTTTACTCATTTAACACAGAACAAAATTTTAAAACTATTTCATTGTAGAAGTATAATAGAAAAAATGGGGACATTTTTAGATTTCATTTCTTAAAAAGAGTGAATTTCTAAAGTGATTTTAGTCCCCACAGGTGTACTTGGAAAAAAAAGTCATGTTGTCAACAGCATTTCATACTTTCTGTATATTGTTAGACTAAGTAATTATATATAGAGAACATTTGATGATGCTAAATCTTTTTATTCAGGTTGCAAATGTACTTTTCCTGGAAGCACCAGCCTGTGTTGGATTCTCATATGATCCCAATGATGACTGTAGAACTGGTGATGATGAGACTTCACTCTCAAATTATTTAGCTTTACAAGACTTTTTCCTCCATAAGGTAAAGAAAAGCTATTATTGTGTGCTACTTATAAGTCATGCTGATATATATTTTTTTTAATAAAAAAAAAAATATTGATATCTTTAAGAATGCCTCCCTCATCAAACTTGATTCTTAACTATTATTGTATGTTCACCAGTTCCCAGAGTACCGCAAGAATGAATTCTACATCACAGGAGAATCTTATGCGGGTATATATGTCCCCACTCTGGCTGTTAGAGTGCTTGAGGGCCAGAAGGACTTCACAATCAACCTTCAGGGGTATGCCATTGGCAATGGACTCTCCAGCTATGAACTAAATGATGACTCCATCATCTTCTTCGCATATTTCCATGGCCTCTTTGGTGATGAGTAAGTTTCCAGTTTTTTCTTTTATCATTAATGAATTGTGCTGAGGGGAACTTGATATGAATAGCAGTGAAAAAATTAGTTTCTACTGAATTTTAGAATGTTTAAGAAACTGATTGCTACTCATAACCATGTGTCTGTTGATGTTTATCATACAAAAATAATATTTAGCAATTATTTTCTAAGAGAGAGGAGAGGAGAAAAAAGGAAAGGAAAGAAAAGAAAGGAAAGGAAAAGAAAGAAAAAGAGAGATAGAGATAGAGAGAGGGAGATAGATAGAGATAAAGAGAGGGAGATAGACAGATAGATAAAGAGAGGGAGATAGACAGATAGATAGAGAGAGGGAGATAGATAGATAGAGAGAGAGAGGGAGATCGATAGAGAGTGAGAGGGAGATAGATAGAGGGAGGGAGGGAGAGAGAGAGATAGAGAGAGAGAGAGGGAGAGAGATAGAGAGAGAGGGAGAGGGAGAGAGATAGATAGAGGGAGAGAGATAGATAGAGGGAGAGAGATAGATAGAGAGAGAGGGAGNTATTTTAAATTTCAATGAAAGTAAAACAGTTATATATTTTCTATTATCAAGTAGATTAATCATCTGATGGGTTTACATAAATAATTACTCTTTCTAAATGTGTAGATTATTATCATTTTTATTATCATGATTGTTATTATTATTATCATTCGATATAACTGATATTGATATCATAATTATCATTATAAGCATTATTATCATTATTTATTACTAACATTATCATTATAATTATTGTTATTATCATTATTATTATCATTATTATTAATTATTATTTTATTATTATTATTATTATATTATTATTATTATTATTATTATTATTATTATTATTATTATTATTATTATTATTATCATTATCATCATCATTATTATTATTATTATTATTATTATTATTATTATTATTATTATTATTATTGTTATTATTATTATCATTATCATTATTATCATTATCATTATCATTGTTATTATAATTTTTATCACCATCATCATGATCATTATTATTAATGTTTTATCATCATTATTATAATTATCTTTATTCCTTTTGTCATCATTATTACCATTATTTTTATCATTATCATCATTTTACACTCTTTGAACAACTGATTGTCATGTACTTGAATGGTATCAATGGGTATTTATACTAAATGACATTATTCCATCTGACATAGCAGCGCAATACACACACACATACACACACACACACACACACACACACACACACACACACCACACACACACACACACCACACACACACACACACACACACACACACACACACACACACACACACACACACACACACACATATATATATATATATATATATATATATATATATTATACACATCAGTACTGATGTTTCATAACACCGGGTTCTGCTTGGAAACCCTTACATCGATATTGCAAATAAAAATGATAATAATGATAAAAATACCATAATAATGGCATAGTAATAATGATAATAATGATAATGATAATGATAATGATACTAATAAATGATACTGATGATAATAATAATAATTATAATAATAATGATAATAATAATAGTAATAATAATATAATAATAATAATAATAATAATAATAATAATAATAATTAATAATAATAATAATAATAAATAATAATAATAATAATAATAATTATAATAATAATAATAATTAATAATTAATAATAATAATAATAATTAATAAATAATAGTAATTATAATAATAATAATGATGATGATGATGATAATGATAATGATAATGATAATAATAATAATAATATGAATAATAATAATAATAATAATAATAATAATAATAATAATAATAATAATAATAATAATAATAATAATAATAATAATAATCATGAGGATAATTATAAGGACAATGATATTACCAATAACAATGATAATAATGATGATAATAATAATGAAAACAAATCAGCTGTATCAATATATGTAATGATGATGCTAACAATATCATTAATATCAATGTCGGTGATACTAATGATAGGATGATAATTATGATGATCACTGTCATGGTAATGATAATGAAAATGATAATGCTAATGATAACAATGTTAACAATGACGATGATAACTGATGATGATAATGGAGCCATGGTGTGAAGATAAAAGTATTGAAAATAATGATAATGATAATAATGATGATGACGATGATGATGGTAATGAGGATGACACTGAAGATAATGATGATGATGATGACGATGAAGAGGAAGAGGATGATGACGATGATGACGATGATGATGATGATAATGATAATGATGATGATGTTAATGATGATGACAGTGAAGATAATAATGATGATAGTTATAACATGAATAATGATAATGATACTGAGAATAACAATATCATCATACAGTCAACATTAACCCTAACTAGGGTTCCTGTAACGCGCAATATTCTTACAAAAGAAAAATTTCTCAACCATATTCTTTTTTACTTGACCTGCCTTAGGCCATGGCGCATGTCAAGGTAGATGGATCATTATTACGTGAATGGCCATGTATGTCTGCTTTTTTATCAATTTATTATTATTGTGGTTGGTTTTAAGGTTAAGGTAAGGGAAACTTTTTCTTTTTTCGTGTGTTCTACTTCCTTTATTTCTCTTTCTCTCTCTCTCCTCCTCCATCCTTTCCTCTCTTCTCCTCCTCCCTCCTCTCTCTTCTTCCTCTCCTCTCTCTCTCTCTCTTCTTCTCTCTCCTCTCTCTCTCTCTCTCTCTCTCTCTCTCCTCTCTCTCTCTCTCTCTCTCTCTCTCTCTCTCTCTCCTCTCTCCTCTCTCTCTTTCTCTCTCCCAACCCCCCATCTCACCCCTCCTCCTTCCTCTCTCCTCTCTCGCCGCAGGGGTTAGTCCCTCTATCTAGAACACTTTAAAGTAAACACGGAGAGTAGTGGGTGAGGAAACTCTCCACCGTAACTGCTTCTGGCTATTACGTAAAGTGGGAAGGGTACTCTCCCCAGGATTACATTTCCAGAGTAAACGTTATGGACAGGATGACACCGTGTTGTGTGTGTGCAAAAGATGTACAGGGGCGAGTACTTTTGCCCGAGTGGGATGTGTTTATTATCTCCGTCAAGGTTATGTTTTTGGTAGCGTTGGTTAGTTTGTTTGTTAGTTGGGTAGCAGGATAACCCAAAAAGTTAGGGACAGATTTTATAAATGAATTTATTACTTAAGAGCTATTAAATTTTGGATATTGATCTGGAACCAGAAGCTTTTTAAATGATTGCACCATTAGCTTTATTATCTCCGCCAAGGAGGTTATATTTGCAGACGCCATTAGGGTACTTGAAAAAGAGGTGATTTTAATGTAAATCTTCCAGGTTTGAATAATTTAACTGCATCAGTGACCCTATTGCCTTGGCTGAGGTATGCGCTGTCTGGGTGCTTCTAGTTTTAAATGTGGATTTTGGAACATCCCCGCGGTGATATTAGATGCTAAATTCTTTAACATAGATGAGTGATATTGCAAAAGAAACGGGGAAACGTATATTAAGGCTTGATAAAGAAGCAGAGAGAGGAGAGAAAGAGAGAGAGGAGAGAGAGAGGAGAGAGAGAGAGGAGAGAGAGAGAGAGAGAGAGAGAGAGAGAGAGAGAGAGAGAGAGAGAGAAGAAAGAAGAAAGGATAAATTAATGCAATTATAGAAAATAAAGCTTATTCCGTCTTTCAGATCTATTTTGGAAATCAAAGCAAAGAAACAAAAGAACAGGAAGTGAAGATAGAATTTGCATAAAGGCCAAGACTCAGTGACAGAACAAATTTAAAGGAATTTGAATATAAAC
>NW_020869476.1:746819-749319 GCF_003789085.1 Penaeus vannamei
ATGACAATAAGGATAATGATAATTACTGCAGAATAAGGACAATAACAGTAACAACACCAAAAACAACAATAATAATACTAATAATAACAACAATTATAACAATAATAATAATAATAATAATAACAACAACAACAACTATAAAACAACACAAATAATAACAACAACAATCATAACACCAAAGTAACACCACTAAAAAAGAAAATAAGAAGAATATACGCGAAATAATTGCGGATTGCACCCTCGCGCTGGCAACACTCCCTTCGGTTCGACGCAAAAACCAGCGGCGTTTTAGCGAAAGCAAATTCTCAGCTGATTCGCGCACACCGACGCCAAGGAAATAAAAAATATCGAAATAATAATGATTTATAAGATTTATTATTTTTTTTATAAGATTTATTATATTTATAAGATTTATCTGTTTTTTTATAAGATTTTTGTTTTTTTTATTTTTTTATTTTTTATTTGTTCTTGTATTTGTATAATTTTAGAAGAATGGGTGTCGTCTATTTTCTTAAATAGGATTAATGTTATTTGAATTGTAAGAATGATTTTGGGTCCGAATTAAAACGCGAGAGATTGTGTAAACAAAGTTACTGGTGTTATATTTTAACTGTTTTATTATCATATTATTTTTTTTACCTTGTTATTGTACAATTTGGATCATGGTTCTTTTTATCTTTATGATTTGCAGTAAATAGAGAGAAATATTTTAGCTAATTATATTTTTTGTCATTATCATTACAAATTTTATTTTTTATCGAAATCATTATCATTAATGCAATGTTATTATCGCTATTATTACCATTATCATTATTTTTATTGCCATTACCATTATTATTAATACCCTTTATGTTGCTGTTATTCTTGATATTGTGAATATTAATACTATCATAAACAGTTTATATTGTTAATATCAAATAATTAGTATCAACATCATCATGATTACCATATTACTATCATTATTACTTTTATTATTATTATCATTATTGTTATTATTATTATTATTTTATCAATATTATTATTATTATCATTATATCAATTATTTCATTATCATTATTATTATTATTATATTATTATCATTGTTATTATTATTTTTATTATTATTATCATTATTATTATCATTTATCATCTTATTATTATTATTGTTATTATATTGTTTATTATTATTATTATTATATTATTATTATTATATATTATTATATATCATTATTATTATTATTATTTATTATTTATTATCATTATTATTATATTATTATCATTATTTAATTATTATCATTGTTATTATTATCATTGTTATTATTATTATCATTATCATTATTATCATTATCATTATTAATAATAAAATTATTATATCATTATCATTGTTATTATTATTATTGTTATTATTATTATCATTATCATTACTATATTATCATTATTATCATTATCATTATTATTATTATTATTACTACTACTACTATTATTATTATTATTATTATTATTATTATATCATTATTTATCATATATTATTATCATTATTATCATTATTGTTGTTGTTGTTGTTGTTGCTGTGAGTTTTTTATTATGCTGTTGCTTTCATTATCATCACCATCGTCGTTGTTATAATCATTGTTGCTGAGTCGCCGTGGTTCAGCGCGGAGCGCATCGCCGCCGCACCGCTTGGAACCGCGAGAACCGGCACTCAGCACGCCTGTTCGAATTCCTGCGGAGAGAGAAGGAGGAGGAGGCTGGGAAGGACCTCCACTCCAAGCCGGGCTTCGATTCTCCTTCCTTCCTCACAGAACTCCTTCGAGAGGTGGCTCAGTCCTAGTCCTTGCGAGAGAGTGAAGGAAGATAAGTCACTGTTATCGGTATCATTATTGCTAGTAGCACTATTAATAACATCATTTTTTTATATTATTTTGGTTATATCATTGTTATTTTGATTATTATAATTATCATTATTATTTTTTGATAATAATAATAATACTTTTTATTATCATTATCATTATTATTGTTATCATAATTATTATTATCATTATTATTGTTATTATCATTGTTTTTATTATCATTATTATTGTTATTATCATTATTTTTTTTATTATACATTATTGTTGTCATTATTATCGTTATCATTCTTATTCTTATTATTATAACCATAATCATAACTATTATCATTATCATTTCTATTATTATCCTTGTTGTTATTATTATTATTATTATTATTATTATTATTATTATTATTATTTATTATTATTATCATAATTATTATCATTATCATAATTACAACAATCACTATTATTGTTATTATTATTATTATTATTATTATTATTATTATTATTATTATTATTATTATTATCATTATTATCATTATTATTATTATTATTATTATGATTATTATTATTATTATTATAATAATTATTTTATTATCATATCATCATTATTATATATCATCATCATCATTATCATTATCATCATTATAAGTAGCATAATTTCTTCAATACTGATGATGACCAAGATA
>NW_020869476.1:756819-758317 GCF_003789085.1 Penaeus vannamei
TAAAACATTATAAATTAAACCTCAAAAACAAACAAATAAACTAAACATTGCAAACAAACAAATAAACTAAACATTACAAACAAACAAATTTTAAACTAAACATTATAAACAAACAAATTTTAAACCAAACATTATAAATAAACCATAAAACAAAACAAATAAACTAAACATTATAAACAAACAGATTTTAAACCAAACATTACAAATAAAACATTGCAAACAAACAAATAAACTAAACATTACAAACAAACAAATTTTAAACCAAACATTATAAATTAAACCTTAAAAACAAACAAATATACTAAACATTATAAACACAGATTTTAAACAAACATTATAAACTAAAATCTTTAGTGCTGTTCTTAGATTACATGTTGATCAAAGGATTTATTTTATAGATTAAATCAATGACAAGTTAATGACACATTGAAGTAGAGGAGTCGGTAATTTGTTGGAAAATCAATGTAAAGATATAGAGATAAATGAGTAATAATAAAAAAAAAATCTACAATAAGCCTTTTTATTGATTTATTAATCCACATATTTCATTACATTCATTTCCTAATATCAAATTGTTATTCCCTATTCATATTTTCTCAACTTTCATAGCTGATAATATAACTTGAAGTTTGTAGAAATTATAGATACAGATATGGATATATAGATTATATGGACGCAGATATGAATGTATATAGATACTCAAATAAATAGATATATAGATAGAAATAAATATTGTATATATATATATATGGATATATGTAGATATAGATTTATACAGTTAGCAAGCGTTCGGAATATATTGATACAAGACAAATCAAATAACTAAAATTTAAGAGAATTCATCATTAATCACATTAATCACGGAACAAGAATTTATTTTACAATCACAGTCTCACGAGTCACCAACAGAAGTCGACGCAGACAGACAGAGCCACACGGAAACCCAAGGAGCAAGACATTTATATGCAGACAGACAGAACATACAGACAAAGGACACATAAGACAAAGACATACAGACAAAACATATAGACACACAAATATACAGACAAAGACATACAGACAGACAAAGACAAACATACAGACAAAGGCATACAAGATAGACAAACATACAGACAAAGACATACAGACAGGCAAATATACAGACAAAGACAAACATACAGATAATTTCTATACAGACTAACAAACATACAGACAAGACATACAGCCTGACAAACATATAAACAAAGACATACAGACAGACAAACAGACGAATACCGAAATCCGAGAGACGAATATCAATACAGACAGGCGTACACGCGGGAAACCCAAGTAACAAACAGACACAGAGACTGATAGGCCACACCAGTAAACGGAGAACCAGACATACGAACAAATATAAATACCTTAGATATCTACAGAGACTTTGACAGACAGACACAAACAGACAAACAAAATCCAACGAACAAACAGACACAGAGACATCTAGATACAAACACACAACACCGAGAACCCCCCCAAA
>NW_020869477.1:17500-20000 GCF_003789085.1 Penaeus vannamei
ATCCATGTATGTAGTCCACGTCGATTACCACAATTATTCCGTAATGATCCTTAACTACAGACTATACTATAATTAAGGATAAACGGACGTGATACGCATTCACTACAAGGAGGCGTATGAATAGTGAATTAGTGAAGAACACAAGACAAGGAGAAATGTGAATCGGAAGACCAACATTGCAATTTTGATTTCAGTATCACTCAATATATCTTCTTTTTTTATTATTCATTTCATCAATTTTATTTCTAGAACTCATTTTCCTTAAAAGATTAGCCTCCCGTTATAAGAATCTACTCCGTTACATCGACTCAACGGGTCTCTCACTCCCAGAAGACATGTGTGGAATTCCTGTTGAACAGATTGCAACAGGAACAACGAAGGGAAGGGCAAGAAAACACACGAATATGCCGAAGGCCTGACGAAGCAATAGTGAAAAGGCCTTCGGCATATTCGTGTGTTTTCTTGCCCTTCCCTTCGTTGTTCCTGTTGCACTCCCAGAAGAGGAAGAAATTGATTCATTTTAATAAAGGCTTAATCGTGACACCTTTGTTGATACTGTATAGCTCAATCATTTTTCTGCAGTTACTTCATTTACTATATATATATATATATATATATATATATATATATATATATATATATATATATATATATATATATATATATATATATATTTTTTTTTTTTTTTTTTTTTTTTTTTTTTTTTTTTTTTTTTCTTTTCTTTTCTTTTTTTTTTTTTTTTTTTTTTTTTTAGATTACTGTGACTGGATAGAAATTCGCAGTTCGGTAATGGGGCTCCTTATGTGTGTTATTCAAGGCGTGAAAAGGAGGAAGTAAAGAGAAAGAGTAAAAAAAATAAAGTAAAAAAGAGGGAAAGTGTAAATAGTGAAAGGAAATAGAGAGGAAGAGTAAAGAATCAAAGGAAATAGAGAGACGGAATGAAGAGTGAAAGGAAAAAATGAGTAAAGAGTGAATGGAAATTAGAGAGAATAGGCAGAGTGAAAGGAATTTAGAGAAAGAGTAAAAAGTAAAAGGAAAATAGAGAAAAAGAGTAAATGAATAATAGAAAAAATGCAGAATTAAGGAAAACAGAAAGAGTAAATGATGAAAGGAAAACAGAGAAGCAGAATAAAGAATAGAAACAAAATAGAGAGAAAGAGTAGAGAGAATGGAGAAATAGAGAGAAGGGGCAAACGGTAAGAAGAGAAACAAGAGAAGATAACTTTTGTGACATTCATATTGCGAATAATTATGATCAATCAAAAAAAAAAAAAAAATAATAATAAAAAAAAAAAAAAAAAAAAATAAATGAATGAATAAATCAGTTATAATAGTAATAATAATAACAACAATAAAATAATAAGAATAATAACATAATAATGCATAAATAAGCAGAAATCAGTAGAGAAACGGATCCAGCGAGTTAGCAGAGCCAGAAATTCATTCAGGCATATTGCAAATACACAAAGAAAATCCTTTATGTCACTGAATAATCAACCGATCTTGCCTACATGTTGCAACAGCGCCTCAACATGAACGAAACTTTATTTTCAGCTTTCACTCCATCCTCTCGCGTCCGCTACAAGACTATGCAGACAGCATATAAGGCTATTCCTTTCTCCCTAAATTCGAAATCATTACAAGAACGGCAACTTTGTGAGAGTCGGCGGGACACTTATCCGGGGAGCAGACGCCGCGCAGACCGTGGAAAAGAGTGCTGCTAGAATTTAGATCTGCCATATTAGGTACGCAAAAAGATTTGTGAATGCAATTTCAACCTGGGCCGAGAGCTCCAGTTGGGTCATAGTGGGTGGATGTGGCGGAGCTGGGCCTATTCCTGGGACAAATTGGACTCGGTCTATCAAGTGGCTTCTTTGACTTGCGCGCGCTCTCTCTCTCTCTTTCTCTCTTGCTTTCTTTCTGCTCCCGTTTTCGTTTACTCCGTCCTCGCTCCCGCTCTCTCTCTCTCTCTCTCTCTCTCTCTCTCTCTCTCTCTCTCTCTCTCTCTCTCTCTCTCTCTCTCTCTCTTCTCTCTTTCTCTCTCTCTCTCTTCTCTTTCTCTCTCTCTCTTTTTTCTTGGTCTCACTCACTCTTTTTTTCTCTTTTTTTTCTTCTTTTCTTTTCTCTGTCTTGGTCTCGCTCTCCTCCTTTTTTTTTTCTCGCTCTCCCCATCCTCCTCTTTCCCTCTTATCCACGCCCCACTTTTCCTTTCCTTTCTTCTCTCACTCGCACCCCCCTTAAATCTCTTTCCTTCTCTCACATCCTCGTACCGTGTTCCCGCTCTCCCTCTCTTCCTCCCTCACTTCTATCCCCGCCCCTCCTTCTTCTTTTCTTCCTCTCTCTTTCTCCCGTCCTCCTCTCCTTCTCTTCCTCTCTCTTCTTCCCTCTCCCCTCCCTCCCTCTCTCTTCTCTCTAACTCTTCCTCTTTCTCTCTCCCTCCGTTCGCTCCCTCTCTATTTTTACCCTCCTACCCTCTCTTTCTCTCTTTCTCCCTTATCGT
>NW_020869477.1:26672-44172 GCF_003789085.1 Penaeus vannamei
GTCTCTCTCTCTCTCTCGCGTCTCTCCTCTCTCTCTTCTTCCTCTCTCTCTCGTCTATCCCGCCTCTGCTCTCTCTCTGAATACTCATTCTATCTCTTCCCCTCCGCGTTTCTCACCGGGCACTGGCGATCCCCCGCCATCTCTCCTGCGTTTTCTCTCTTTGCTATCTATTGCTATTATCTTGTCTAGCGCTCGTTCTAATCTCACACTATCTCCTGCTTTCCTTCATATCCTTTTTCGCTGTCTCTCCCGACCTTCTACCTCAAGGTCTAGCCCACTCTTTCTCTCCATTTCTATTCTCGTTGTTCATATTACCATTTTCTAATTCTCTTTTATAAGTCCCCTTTCTTTATTCTTCATCCGGTTCTTTTTCTTCTCTTCGCCTTTCTTCTCTCTGCCTACCTTCCTTTCTTTTCTTTCTCTCCCGCTTTCTTCTTTCCTGCCTTCTCTCATCTTTCGTTTCTTCTCTCCTTTTCTTCCTCCCCAAGGAATTACGCCTTTCGTTTACTTCTCTTCTTTCATTCTCTCCGACCTTACTATAAACCTTCTTTCTCCGGGCAACTTCGGGCTTGGACTCCCTCTCTTTCCTCCTTCTCTTCCTCTTTTCTTATCTTTCTACTTCCCTCTCCTTCCTTCCCTTCTTCTGCACTTCCTCTCCTACTTCCTCCTCCTTGTCGCTCTTCTCCTTCTTTCCTTCAGTTCCCTTTTGTTGTCTTAGTTGAATTCTGCCGGCTATTAGCTATTACGTCTTTATTCCCGCTCATGCTTTGGCTCGTATCCGTTTCTGCTGTATTGTGTGTTGTGGTGTGTGTGGTGAGAGAGAGAGAGAGAGAGAGAGAGATAGGTTTACCGAGTCCTCGCTCTAGTCTCATTCTCTCTCCTATACATCCTTGTCTCTATCGAGTTCGTCTCGTCCTCTACATCTTCTCTCTCTCATCCTCTCTTCATTCACATCTCTCTTCGTCTCCCTCACTCCTCATCTCTTCCTTCTCCTCATCTTTCTCTTTTCGTATGTATGCCGTGCGTATCTTTTTCCCTTCGCTCTATTCACGATCACAATTTTTTAAGCCGAGACGTCGCGTGATTCCCACTTCGCATATACAGAACATTCTTGTGTGTATACCTTCCATTATTTTAATAAAACAAACGAACACAAAATCCGGGACAGTGAAGATGAATCCGCATAGATTCTTAGGGTGAAAGGATGTTTTATGTTATAAATCTAAGACAATTTCTTTTTCCTAGTTCGGTTCTCTTTTCTGTCCTCGACAGGCTGGCCTTAAATGTCGCGAGCAAATAAATGATGTTTCTAAGTGTTCACTTTTTCCAAAGTTAAAAAAGAAGTGTATAAAGGCTTTGGGAGCAAGCTGCTTTAGAGAAAGCTATATTTGTGGTGGCGAGGTTAAGGAAAGATGTGAATTTATTAGCACACACCACACACACTCCACACGCCGCAGGCACTCATGCATAACCGCACGACACATTCTCCGCACCATACTTATGCCGACAGTAGCCAAGAAGCACGCAGTGGAGTGTACAACACTACACGCACAGAGAGAGAGAGAGAGAGAGAGAGAGAGAGAGAGAGAGAGAAGAGAGAGAGAGAGAGAGATGACGAGAGAGAGAGGAGAGAGAGAAGAGAGAAGAGAGAGAGAGAGAGGAGAGAGAGGAGGGAGAGAGAAGAGGAGAGAGAGGAGAAGCAATGCAAAGAAGAAAGACGAGAGAGACAAGCGAAGATTGAAAGAAGAAAGATTGATAGACGCTGAAGCAAGAACAGCTTGCTTTCATATCGCAAGAATATGATCAAACATAGAAGGAAATCAAATACCCGCCGTGCTAAAATAACGCTCACTAAATGACGCATAAATGTTGGGTTACTGTTAATGATGTTACATTATGGAGTGAGGAAACAGGGGTGCGGTGTTATAAGCTTATTTACTTGCTCACAATCTGTACTCGGGGAACGCAGGCGAGTGCAAATACTCTCTTACTCACCTCTCCGTCCATTCTCCTTCTTCTGCCTTCATCGTCTCTCTCGTCTCCCCTCGCTCTCTCGGTCTGTCCTGATCCTCTCTCTCTCTCTGCTCTCTATTCTCGGTCTCTCTCTCTCTCTCTCTCTCTCGTATCTCCCTCTCTCTCCTGTCTTCTCTCCTTGCTCTCATCGTTCTCCTCTCTCCTTACGTCGTTCGTCTGGTCTCTGTCTTGTCTCCCCCCCCTCATCATCTCTCTCTCTCTCATCGTCTTACATCTCTCTCTCTCATCGTACGCCATCGGGCTCTCGTGCGGCGAGCGCGCTCGGTGGCGTGCGGTGGCGGTGGGGTGTTTTATGTTTTGTTGTTGTTGTGTTTGGTTGGTGGTGTGTTGTCGTGTTCTTTTCGTCTTCTCTCTCGTGTGTTCTCTCTTTCTTTTTCTCTTTTCTCATTTTTTTCTTTCTGTTTTTCTCTTGTTTGTCTTTGTTTTCTTCTTACTCTTGTTGTTTTGTGCTTTGTTTTTATTTTTTTTTTTTTTTTTTTTTTCTTTTTGTTTTTTTTTTTTCTTTTTTTTTGTTTTCTTTTTTTTTTTTTTTTTTTTTTTTTTGTTTTTTTTTTTTTTTTTTTTTTGTTTTTTTTTTGTTTTTTTTTTTTTTTTTTTTTTCTCTCTCATTCGCTGGTTGTGTGGTCTTTTTCGCTTGTGGTGCTTGTGGTGCTGTGTGTCTCTTCTCGTGTTGGTGTGGTTGTTGTGTTGTATCCTGCTATGGTGTTGAGTGGTATTTATTTGTATGTGTGAATTTTGGTTCCTCTCTTTTCTTTCTTTCTTCGCTTGCTTATTCTCTTTCTTCTCCGTTGCTTTTATTATGTTCTCTCAATTGTATACTTTGTCCTTCTCCTTCATCTCGTTGCAAAATGCAGGAATACTGCAATTGCAATACAACTACTTGTATTTGACCAAATTTAACATTCAGTTAAATTATTTCGTAACTTGTTAATGTATTTTATTAATTTCAATTAACGGGGGAACAATGACTTTAGTGACGTCAGTGTTGTTTTGCACGACTTAGTGGAATAGAATGTCCAATTGTATTATATTTGCGTTTTCTTGTACATAGGATTTTGTTGAGATATGGCTTGGCTGAATTTTTTTTATTTTACTTTTTATTTATTTATTTATTTATTTTTTTGGAAGACCGTTCTAGAAATATTTTATTGTGGAGATATGAAAATAATTAGTATCAGAGTATTGTTTTTTTTAATCCTATTTATAATGCTTAGTAATTTTGGTATCTTCTTTATGTTCAATTTTTTGTTGTTTTTGGGGCATTCATATTTAGTCCAGTGAAGCAGGGAGAGGGAAGGGAGAAAAAGAGGGAAAGGGAGAGGGCGAAGGAGAGGGAGATGGAGAAGGAGAGGAAGAGGATGAAGAGAGAGAGGAAAGGGAACAAGGAGACGGCAAGGAGAGGGAAGGGGAGAAGGAAGTGAAAGAGAGAGGAAGGAGAAGGAAAGTGAAAAGAGAGGAAAAAGAAATGGGAAGACTAAAAAGAAAAGTTACAGGGAGAAGGAAAAAAGAAGAAAGTAAAAAAAAAAAAAGTAAGCTATGGTTTCATCACGTTTAAGAATTTACCTCAAAAACTCCAGAATTTAATCATCTATAAGAACGAGCATCGACAATTTTCCGTTTTTCTTTTCTTTCTCTCTTTCTTGTTTCCTTTTTTTTCTTAAAACAGCTTTTCCCTAATACCGACCGAAGTCTTGGAACTTTTGCTTTCCTCCAAGTTGTTAATCCCTGGTAAATTTTTCTCCTTTTGGAAACATTTTGGAAGTTCGTAACGATGGCGACCATCTTACGCGTTCTAAAGGCTTGTCAGTTATAAGGTCGTAAATTTCAATTTTCTTATTAAGCGTTTCTGGAAAGGTATTTAGGCTGGTTCGTCTTGAGCTTTTTAGGTGATGGCTTTGAATCTGTCTCTGTCTCTGTCTGTCTGTCTCTGTGTCTGTCTCTGTCTCTCTCTCTCTTTCTCCCTATCTCTGTCTATTCTGTCTCTGTCTCTTCTGTTCTGTCTCTCTCTCTCTCTCTGTCTGTCTCTCTCCCTCTCTCTGTCTCTGTTGTCTGTCTGTCTCTCTCTTTTCCCTCTCTCTGTCTCTGTTGTCTGTCTGTCTCTCTCTTTCTCCTCTCTCTGTCTCTGTCTGTCTCTCTCTTTCTCCCTCTCTCTGTCTCTGTTGTCTGTCTGTCTCTCTCTTTCTCCTCTCTCTGTCTTGTCTGTCTGTCTGTCTCTCTCTCTCTCTTTATCCCTCTCTCTGTCTCTGTTTGTCTGTCTGTCTCTCTCTTTCTCCCTCTCTCTGTCTCTGTCTGTCTGTCTTTGTGTGTGTGCATGTCTGCGCGAGAAAGTATGTTTGCGCGCCTTTGTGTATACATGTCTGTCTTTCTGTCCGTCTGCCTTTCTCCTTCTCTTTGTGTCTGCTTGTGTATCATTCTTCCTTTTCTCTGAAGTGGAAATTCGTGTATGAAGAACAAACAATCGTAAAACAACGAAATTGCAATTTTTTTTTTCTCTCTCTCTCTCTTTCACTTTTCCATTGAAGTATCGCCAAGGAAAACAAGGCCGTTCGGTTCCCACAATTCCCAGCGAGGCACCACCGGAGTCATCGGGATAGGCTGGTCGTTTCAATAGCCTGAAATCCTAGTTAAGGCCTGATATGGCAGCCAGGTAACAAGACAGGTGTGCACAGGAAAGACGTGTAGCGTTCAGTAAGCCAACGATTGCGCCTAGCCACTGTTTCGTAAAGCGATCGTGGGTCTGAAGAGGTCATTTGCGTGTGTTTACCTTGTGAATTAATGGAGGGCATACGCGCAGGAGGGGAGGGGATGGGGGGTAGGGACAGGGAGGCGGGCTGCGGGTAAATGGTCAGGCTATTAATGCTTAATGAGCATCGCATAAAGGCTCCGTGTGGGACTGTTTGGCAATGGCGAAGATATTTAGCTCGCGAGATCGGATACGCACCGGAAGCGAAGGTGCTTGCGGTTGGCCTCATGGTCCGGGCGGTGATAAGCGGTGCATGAAAGCAAAAGAAGGAAAGAGAAGTGTCGCTCCAGGATATAGTTGGTTGCGGTTGGCGTGTGGCATTTCCGAAAGGAGTGGCATTTCGCTGATTCTACAGGAAATAGGCCTAATGCTTACCTGTTTATAGTAATGACACGTTATATAGTTGACTTTCTGTCTGTCTGTCCAGTTGCCTGTCCGTCTGTGGGACTGGCTGCTTGTTTGTCTATCTGTTTATTGATCTATCTGTCTGTCTATCTAACTACCTACCTATCAGTTTTCTTCCTACTCAACTACCTACTACTACTTTCTCCTCTCTCTCTCTCTCTCTCTCCTCTCCTCTCTCTCTCTCTCTCGCTCTCTCTCATCTCTCTCTCTCTCTCTCTCTCTCTCTCTCTCCTCTCTCTCTGTCTCTTTCTGTATATATATATATATATATATATATTATATATATTATATATATAATATATATATATATATATATATATATATACAGCTTCCCCTCCCCCTCCCTCCTCTCCACACACCACAAAACCCTCCTCCCCTCCCTCCCTCCTCTCCTCCCCCTCTCCCACCGCCTCCTCCCCCCGCCCCTCCCGCCCTGGGCCCCCAACACAGGGGAAGTTCAATTGTCACGCCTTTGAGAAACTCCTTTCATACAACCCTCAGAGGAAGTTACACAATCGCAGTTAAAAGCTCTGAAGAACGCGGTGGCGAGGTGGAATATGTAATGCGCTGCGGTCTTTCGGGAAGTTGAAATAATGGGTTTTGCAGTGAGCGTTAAACATTCAATTCACACGAGAACATTCCTTCTGATGAATCTGTTTTGCTTTTGTGTTGTGAGAGGGAGAAGTAGAAACAAGGGGAGAGAGGGGGAAAGAGAGAGAGTAAAGGAGAGAAAGGAGAGAGAGAGAGAGGAGAGAGAGAGAGAGAGAGGAGAGGAGAGAGAGAGAAAGGAGAGAGAGAGAGAAAGGAGAAGAGAGAGAGAGAGAGAGAGAAGAGAGAGAGAGAAAGAGAGAGAGAGAGAAAGGAGAGAGAGAGAGAGAGAGAGAGAGAGAGAGAGAGAGAGAGAGAGAGAGAGAGAGAGAGAGAGAGAGAGAGAGAGAGAGAGAGAGAGGGAAGAGAGAGAGAGAGAGAGAGAGAGAGAGAGAGAGAGAGAGAGAGAGAGAGAGAGAGAGAGAGAGAGAGAGAGAGAGAGAGACGAGGAGGGTGAGGAGAGGGAGAATAACAGCAGTAAGAATAATAAGAAAACTTAAGGAAGAGTGGAGAGGGAAGTAGGGATAGGAAGTGATAATAGAAAACAAAGGAGAAGAGAAGAATAAGAATAAAGGGTAAAGGAGGGAGAGGGACGTAGGAGCAGAAGGAGAGTAAGGGAAAGAGAGAGGAGGGGAGAAGGAGGGAAGGATGGGGGGAGGGGTCGTTCGTGACTGCCCCTCCAACTGATTTGATTTATTCACTTCTATTACTAAATTCCCTTCTTCTCTGCCTCTCTGGATGCTCGTCAGAAGAAGTCAGAGGGAGGGAAATCGGATGAAGTCACGTGAAGGGAATCGATGAAGTCAGAATGAGTGAATTCGGATGAAGTCAAAATGAGGGAAATCGGATGGAGTCAGAATGAGGGAAATCCAATAAAATGGAAGGGACTGACCGTATCTACATCACTATATTGCGCTTTTCCTTTGTATGGATCCATATTTGTCTGTTTACGTGTTTGTTTATGCGTGTATTTGTTGCTTTGTGTTTTATATGTTGTTCCTTTGTCAGAGTATGTGTTTGTGTGTTTATGTGCATGTGTTTTGCTTGTGGACCGTTTATATATATGTATATAATGCATTCGGATAAGTATACGTGTGTATTCTGTGTGTCTGTTTGTCAGTCAGCCCCCCCCCCTCTCTCTCTCTCTCTCTCTCTCTCTCTCTCTCTCTCTCTCTCTCTCTCTCTCTCTCTCTCTCTCTCTCTCTCTCTCTCTCTCTCTCTCTCCTCCTCCTCCTCTCTTTCTCTCTCTATCTCATGATTATTATTATTCCAGTGTAGTGTCTCATATTAACTGTAGTGCTGAACAATAACTCCAATTCATGATATATCGTCTGTAATAACAGAACCTGCATTTGTGCTGAAATATACTGCTATTGAAACATACGATAACCCTTATGCTATGTTTAATTCAAGTACTTGTGATCTAGTTATGCAAAAATAGATATATATGTCACTCAGGATGCTGGGTTTTATTTGAGATGAGTGTTATCACCGGATTTCAAAAAGTTTCTGTACTATAATATAAAGTTTATTGTCACTGCTGTAGCTATGACAAGCGCTATTATTGTTACATTGTTTTATGATTGTTGTTATGATTATATCGGCTGCTAATGTTGTTATTGTTTTAATTGCTATCATTTTTACCATTGCCATTATTATATTCACTTGATGATAATGACAATGTTAATAATGACTTTGACAATGATAATGAAAATGACAATAGAAGGACAATGATAAAATACAATGATAATAATGATAATGATAGTGATGAGAATGAGAATGATAAAAATATTAGTAGTGGATGATAATGATAATTATTATAACAATAATATTGATGATAATAATAATTACAATCATAATCATAATAGTGATAATGATAATAATAATGATAATGATAACAATAACAATAATGGTAATAATAATAATAATAATAATAATAATAATAATAATAGTAATAATAATAATAATAATAATAATAATAATAATAATAATAATAATAATAATAATAATAATAATAATAATTGCAATAATAATAGTAATAATAATAATCGGATTGTAATAAAAAATATATAATATAACAGAAATGATGATAATAATAGTAATAATAGTAATAATCACAATAATCATAATACTAAAATATTAATTGTAATAACAAAAAATATATAATGATAACAGAAATGATGATAATAATAGTAATAATATTAATAATAACAATAATGATAATAATGATGATGATAATGAAAATAATGATAATGATGATAATAAAAATAACAATGACAATGATGATAACGATAGTAATGGTAATGATAATGATAATAATGGTAATAGTAATAATAATGAAAATGATGATGCTGATGACGATGAAGGCTGATAATGATGATAACAATGTTAATAATGATAATAATTATTCGTATATTTTGATATTGTAACATTATTATGGCTTATGAACTTTATTTTCACTTTTTTTATTTATCCAGGTTCTCCCTTTGCAAAAATTATCCCTAAGAACAGGATTACTTAATTCTATAATGGAAGCTTTATTTGAAAAGACTGAACCAGGGTGAGGGGGAGTAGGAGGAGGAGGAGGAGGGGAGAGGGAGTGGGAGAGTGGGAGACGTAAAGGGAATGAACCAGGTGAAAGATTTTTTTTCCTGTTATTTTTTATTTATTTTTTATTTTATTTTTTTTCTCCGAATGGGATTGATCGGAGAGGGGGGGGGTAGAGGGTAGGGGGATGGGAGAGGGAGAGGGTAAGAAAAAGAGAGAGAGAGAGAGAGAGAGAGAGAGAGAGAGAGAGAGAGATGAGAGAGAGACGACGAGACCAGAGAGAGAGAGAGAAAGATGAGAGACGAGACGAGACGCGAGACCGTACAGTATACACAGTAATACAGTACAAACACACAATATACAACAAACGCATACATCATCATCATTCACAAATATAAATCTTAAAAACGAATAAAACTACAAAGAGAAAAACCCAAAACCACAAGTACAAGAATCAACAACAAAATATACTTGCATCAACACATACCGTGTGTCAAAGTACCCGACTCTGGGTTATCAGTCAGTGACATTTAGAATTATGTTCATGGTTTTGGCAGGAAATGGATAATGTTATCAGCACCCTTGCTATCCTGCCTCTCCTGAATTATCAAGTGGTAGCTACCTGTACCTGTGATAGCGTTGGGATCAATTAAATGAGAAGAATTATGTGCTTTATGGTATCCTATTCTTCAACGTGAATCATTTCTATCCGGTGCTGGAGAAGGTGTAGCTACATCGGCTATAGCGAAGCATATTATATTATATTTTATGTTTTCCAGAAAGAATTGAGGATTTATTGTATCTTAGTGTATTTTCTGATGTATTTTTGATGTAGTAAAAAGATGGAATACCTCTTTTGAATAATTAAGGACTTATTCTATGATGAAGCATTGGTCTTTTCCTATTCAAGATATATCATTTGAAAGTCTTGTTCTACAGAAAATGACCAAAACTTGTTCAATAAATATTGACGGTCGCAGTGAACGTTATGCAACCGCCTTCTAACTTTTCTCCAATTTTGTGAAAACAACAACAACAACAAAAACAAACTTGAAATGCGGGATTACTTGTACTATTCTCCACATACCAAAAATGAATAGTTAAAATAAATAATGATAATAATAATAATATAATAATAATAATAATAATAATAATAATAATAATAATAATAATAATAATAATAATAATAATAATAATAATATAATAATAATAATAATAATAATAATAATGATAATAATAATAATAATATAATAATAATAATAATAATAAATAATAAAAATAATAATAATAATAATAATAATAATAAATAATAATAATATAATAATAATTTAATAATATATAATGATAATGATAATTAATAATAATAATAAAAAATATAATGAATAAATAATTAATAATAATAATAATATAATAATAATAATAACAATAATAATAATAATATGATAATAATTAATAATAATAATATAATAATAATAAATAATGATAATGATAATAATAATGATAAAAATAATAATGATAATAATAATAAATATAATAATAATAATAATAATAATAATAATAATAATAATAATAATAATAATAATAATAATAATTTATATAATTATTTATTACAACAACACAAAACAACACAATAATAATAATAATGATAATAATAATAACGTAATGATAAGGATATTAGAAAATGACAATAATACAGGTAAAAGTAGTAATAATAGATAATAATAACAAAAATATAATAATGATAATTAATAACATAATGATAATAACATAAAAAACAAAAATTATAAATAATATAATACAATAAAACAAATAATGATGCAATAATGATAATGTGATAATAATGATAATAATGATAATTGTCGAATAAATAATAATAAATAATGATAATAATAATAATAATAATAATAACAATAATAATAATGATAATAATACTACTACTACTAATAATAGTAATATCAATAACGATAATAATAATAAATTAATAAGTACAAAAAGAAGATTTTTCTTTTTCCCATCTCTTCATTACCTCACTTTCTCCCTCCCTCCCTCCCCTCCCCCCAACCTTCCTCGGAAACTTAAATACCAACTGAACCAGAGTCGAGAAGACGAATGATTATAAAACCAATATCTCCAGACATTATTGGCACTTCAAGACGAGACTCACCGGCGCTCGTTGAGAAAGAAACCTGAAGAAGTGTGTTATTATTAGTCTAATTATTACTCTGTGGTATTAGGTTTGCTGTCTGGCATGTGGAAGGGTCCAGTGGAGTGTCATTGGGAAGTATCTATCACATTGGATAAAGTAATGGGATAAAGTAAGAGGAGTAAGCGACGGGGAAGAACGAAAGGAGTAATAAATGTAACAATATTAAGAATAACTGGTTGTAACAAGAAGGAGAGGGGGGTGAGTATTGTTACTGTTTGTAATAATAACAATAACAGTAATGGTGATCACAATAATATAAAGAGGGTAGAAAAATGGAGAAAGGAGGAGGGTAAGGAAAGGAATTCGAAGGAAAAGAAAGAAGGAGGAAAAGGAAAAAGTAGGAAGAAGAAAAAAGGGGGAAAGAAAAGAAAATAGGAAAAAAGGAGAGAGAAAAAGAAGAAGAATAAACTTCAGCACCAACAAAACAATAACAATAATAGCTACGAAGAAGAAATTAAAATAAAGAAAAAGGAAAGAAAAGAAAATAGGAAGAACCCAAAAAGGAAAAAGAGAAAATAAAAAAAGAAGAATAAACACCAGCACCAACAAAAGAACAACAATACTAGCAACAAAGCAAAGAGAAAGGCCAAGACGTGCCAAGTCACTCTTCAATTATTTACACTTCTTCTCTCTACACTTACAGACCTCTTACGCAATCCTTCACGTGTCTCTCTCCCGCCAGCATGCTAACAACACGCAATTTTCACGTCACACTCGGAAACAATGCACATAATCCTTCAGACCGGCGTATCATTGGCAAATTGTTGTGTGTTCGATATGTTTACGAAAGAAAAAAAGTTTTAATACCAGGTATCCAAAACAAAGAAAATTAGGGACAAGACCAAGAAAAAAGAAAATATAATGATTATATATAACAAAGGGTGAAAGGAATTTGTGTGTCATTTTTTACATGTGGGTCATAAGACGTGTGAATATAATTCCGATTGTAATCTGTCATGAACGCAGTAATTTAGACATTTTATTACTGTTTTTTTGTTTTGTTTATCGTACCTTGACATGTGAATCAACAATTGAAGAAAGGTTAAGAAAAGAAAAGAAATAAAACATAAATCTGGAAGTATACAATAGAATATACGAAAATAATGGAGACTTAACCAAATAAATTCCAGTAATATAGAATCAATATGTGATCTACATATGAAATCCATTAGTACTTTACATCAATACGAATGTGTAGACAAAGTCAAACACATTGCACTACGACAATGTATCCAAATTACATTTTTCAGTAACCTTTTAACCAATTTCAAAAACAAAGGTTATGTAATATAACATTTTTCATAAACACAAATTATATAATATATATTTTTTTCATAAACACAGGTTATGTAATATAACATTTTTTCAAAAACAAAGGTTATGTAATATAACATTTTTCATAAATACAGGTCATGTAATATAAAATTTTCCATAAACACAGGTTATGTAATATAACATTTTTCCAAAACACGGGTTATGTAATATAACATTCACGCAAATACATCACTTCCCCCACGCCGAAATCGCACGCGCCGCTGAGCCCAAGCGAAGAAAATTTCAGCTTCAGTACAAATGGTTCAGGAACTTCAGCACTCTATTTCAGGCCGTTAATCAGCAGCGAAGAGAGAATGAACAAATGGGGAAAGCCAATTGGTCGTTATGAAAGGAAGAAAACTTCAAATTTGTATTTTAGATAATGGTAGACGTTTATGTAGATGCGATTAAAGAGAGAGAGAGAGAGAAAGAGAGAGAGAGAGAGAGAGAGAGAGAGAGGAGAGAGAGAGAGAGAGAGAGAGAGAGAGAGAGAGAGAGAGAGAGAGAGAGAGAGAGAGAGAGAGGGAGAGAGAGAGAGAGAGAGAGAGAGAGAGAGAGAGAGAGAGAGAGAGAGAGAGAGAGAGAGAGAGAGAGAGAGAGAGAGAGAGAGAGAGAGAGAGAGAGAGAGAGAGAGAGAGAGAGAGAGAGAGAGAGTTATTATAAGGGTAAATAGCAATTTTTTTATGTAGAATAAAATTAGCAAATGTAGATGCAATCCAAGAGAAATAAAAAATTAAGAACAAGAATCACTAATATGAATTTAAATACAGATGTGATAATTATTATTGAAAAAGAAAGAAAGGACTGAAAGAAGTAATTGAAAAAGAGGAATAAGCAAAATCAGAGATGAAAATCACAAATACACAAATAGGTAAAAATATTCTTAAAAGGGAAACAGATTTAACTACGGTGAGACGATAAGAAATATAAACAGAAATTAAAGTGAATAATCTTATACAAAATTATACATATATAGGGCGTTACTTTCCGTGTGCAAATTTGTGTACCTGTGTATATTTGTTTACCTGTTTATCATTACCATAACTCATTCCCATTTTTAGCTACTAGAGTGAAATAAAAGATAAGAAAAATGGGAAAAAATAATAAAAATTTAAGAAAACTGCAAATGAAGTAAAACGAATGGATAAACAGAGAAATGGATGAATGAAAGGAATGAGCAGGGGAATGATTAAAAGAAATAAAATGGAAAGAATGAAAAACCAGTGACATTCCGCCCAACTGGGTACGGAGGAGGTGGAGGAAAAGGAGGAAAGGAAAGACCTGAGGAAATGCAGAAGTGAGGCGGAGGTTCCCTTCCCTTCCCTTGGTCTCCTTTTCTTTTTTCTTTCTCCTTCTTCTCTTTATTCTTCGCTCTTCCCTTCCATACCCACCCTTTCCTTTTCCGAGTCCCCATCTCCCTTCCTCCCTTTTCTCCTTCTCCCCCTTGGCCTTCCCCTCCCCCTTTTCCCCTTTCCCCAGCTCTATCCACCTCTTTCCCTTACCCCTTCCCCCTCCCCACCCTTTACCCTTCGTCTCCTCTTCCTTCCCCTTTCCCTCTACTCCTTCTCCTCCCCCCCCCCTTCATACCACGAGTACAAGATGGTGTTGAAGAAGACAACGTTGGGGAGACTCGGAGTAGGGGGGCCGGGGGAGGGAGGGAGGAGAGAGAGAGAGAGAGAGAGAGAGAGGAGAGAGAGAGAGAGAGAGAGAGAGAGAGAGAGAGAGAGAGAGAGAGAGAGAGAGAGAGAGAAGAGAGAGAAAGAGAGAGAGAGAGAGAGAGAGAGAGAGAGAGAGAGAGAGAGAGAGAGAGAGAGAGAGAGAGAGAGAGAGAGAGAGAAGAGAGAGAGAAAGATCTGCAGAGAGGTATAGCAGGAGCAAAAAGAAGAAGGAAGGGGGGGGAGGGGAAGTAGGGCACGAGGGTATGACACATTCCACGCGCTCGCCGGCATTCCTCGTGCGGGTAGTGTCGTCGCGCGGCAGTGAGGCTCGGAAGCGGGCTACCCGGCTTGTGGCACGGAGGCGAGGCGTGAGGTCGGCGAGGATGACTGCAGTTCGAGAGAGAGCCAGTTAGGTGAAATATGTGGAGCCTCGCTTATCCGTGAGCCATTTGGCGTGAGGAGCCGCTTGTGCTCGCCGGGAGAAGATTATTAGTATGCTAATAGTTACCTTGAGAAGAGTTCGGGTGGGTGGGGGGGAGAGGGGGAGGGAGGAAGAGATAGGGGGGAAGGGGGAGAGGGGGAGGGAGGAAGAGATTAGGGGGGGAAGGGGGAGAGGGGGAGGGAGGAAGAGATAGAGGGGGAAGGAGGGGTGGGGGAATGGGGAGAGGGTAGGTGGGGAGGGGGAATGGGCAGAGGGGGAGGGAGAGGAGATAGGGGGGATGGGAGGGGAGAAGGATGAGGATTAAGTTGGTTGGGAGGGGAGGGGGAAGGGGTAGGGAGGAAGGGTAAGGGGGAAGGAGGGGTGGGGAAGGGGAGAGGGTGGGTGGGTGGGGGATGGGGGAAGGGGTAGGTAGGAAGAGATAGGGGGGGTGAAGAGGGGAGAGGGTGGGGTGGGGGGATGGAGAGAGGGGTAGGTAGGAGAGGTAGGGGGAAGGAGGGTGGGGAGAGGGTGGTGGGTGGAGGATTAAGTTGGTGGGGATGGGGGAAGGGGTAAGGAGGAAGAGGTAGGGGGGAAGGAGGGGTGGGGAAAGGCGGGAGGGTAGGCGGGGAGGGGGGAAACAGGTAGGGAGGAAAGAGATAGGGGGGATGGGGGGGAAGGAGGAGAGGGTGGGTGGGTGAGGATTAAGTTGATGGGGAGGGAGGAGGGGGAACAGGTAGGGAGGAAGAATAAGGGGGAAGGAGGGGTGGGAAGGGGGAGAGGGTGGGTGGGTTGAGGATTAAGTTGGTGGGGAGGGAGGAGGGGACGGGGTGGGAGGAAGAGATAGGGAAGAGGGTGGGTGGTGAGGATTAAGTTGGTAAGGAGGGTGGAGGGAAGGGGAAGAGAGACGGGATGAGGGAAGGAAGAGGTGGAGAGAGGGGGAGGAGGTGAAAGCTGCTCAAGCTGTTTATCATTGTGATTGCGGTTGTGATAATGGTTGTAATAGAAGGGATATTTTCGTGATAATTAGCGAAAGGGTTAGAACAGTAATTGTACTGAATGAAATGATAATAATGACGATCATGATAACACAGAAGAAGCACAGAACCGATGATGATTATACGAGTGTTCCTGTTGTAATAATACTAATCATGATAACAATGATAATAAGAATAAATGTAAACAGACGAAATGATAGTTGAATAAACATTTATGGTGAAAATAAACAAAAGGAAGGCTATTTAATTCTTCACATTTATTTATTTAACTTCAAGCGAGCAAGATTAAAGAATTATGTTTTTGTTCATACGTGTTTTACGATGTTTTCCATTTCTATTTTTCTCTTTCTATTTTTCTATGTTTTTCCTTTTGAAGAACTAGTTTCTCCCATTTTTTCTTTCAATGGTATTTATTTATTTATGTATTTATTTATTTATTTATTCATATTTGTGTTTATTATCAGTATTATTTCTTTTATGATCCTAAATATTAGAATTATATTAGAATTAATCTTCATTATTGTTACTACTACTATCATTAATATAATACTAATTCTTGTTACTTACCATTTACTTCTTCATTTGTTCCCGTTTCTTCTATCACATGTTTTCTTCACTCTTTCCCCCCTTTCTCTATCTTTTTCTTTCTATCTTTCTCTTTCTTTTCTTACTCGTCCCTCGCCCTCCTCGTGACGAAGACGCAGCCATCACGTTGGTCAAACACGGGCGTCTTGAGAGGGAATTGAAGGCTTGAAAGCGGCAGGTGAGGGGCTTTTGGCAGACGCAGAGGACAGGGGAACGGTGTTATTCTTTTGGGGTAATGTTCTTGTTATTTTCATTTTTGTATTTTTTTTTTCTTATTTTTTTTTTTTTTTTTTTTTTTATTTTTTGGTATTTTTTTCTTATTTTTGGTTCTTGTTTTTTTTTTAATTATTCTCTTTGTTTTTGTTCTTTTTTTATTATTCTCTTTGTTTTTGTTCTTTTTTGTTATTCTCTTTGTTTTTTTTTTATATCTTTTGTTCGTGCTTATTCTTATTCTTAATATTGTGCTTTTTATTCCTTATATATTTCTTATTTTTGTTCTTGTTGCTGTTGTTATCCTTTTTTTCTACTTGTTTTCGTTATTCTTGTTCTTGTTTTATTTCTTACTTTTATCCGTGTTCCTTTTCATTTTCCTGTTTTCCTTTCATTCTTTTATTCCTGTTCCTCTTTCTGTTCATAACGGATAATGCTTGGCTTTCCTCTCATTCATCTGAATTCTCCTCTTGTTCTGACTCCTTATCATGAGTAAACATTTGAGATGCGTTTTTTTTTATTTATTTATTTTATTTATTATTATATATATATTTTTTGGCGGGGGCGTATTTATTTTATTATTATTATTATTTTTTTTTTTTGGTGGGAGGGTAGGAAATGAGTAAATAGGAATAAGAACGTAAAATAAGAGTGTGTAGTAAGGTTCGGTCAAGATCGTGTAAGTTCCATGGTGGAGGACGGGGGGGGGATGTCGATGTGATAGATTATGTTGTAACAAAAAGAAATTGTATGATGGATTGTATTATAGAAAAATACATGTGTTATAGAGACAAAACAATGCTAATGGATTGCATTATAGAAAATAACAATGCTAATAGATTGTGTTATAGAGAATAACAATGCTAATGGATTGTGTTATAAAGAAAGAAAATACCTGCTATTGGCTGGCATAGTTAGCATAGTTGGCGTACACTCCGTTCCCTTTCGACGCACATATGTGTGTACGTGAGTCTGCCTCCCTGTGTACCTTAGTGCGAGCGCGCGTGCATGCGTGCGTTGGCTCCTGTCATGACAGATGCTGACAGTGACAGCAACTATGAAGATTTATCATGCGCAATAATGGAGCATCTGCAACATCGAAACAGATTGTTCCGCGAACTGCCTGCCGGAGAAGAGGCTTCGGTCACACCACTTTACTCTGAGAAATGAGAGTTAAGTCCGAGGGAAAATTTTCATCAGTTTAAGATATCTTCAAGAACCCAATAAAGTTGGAAATATCTTCATCCCTTTCGCAGGCTGTTAAAAAGGGCCTTTCGACTAACCGGGGGAGCAGGGCATATTAGCCTCATCAGCGGGAGTCTATAAGAGTCAATGTGGCATTACCCATTCTCTTTCCCACGGGGCAAGAGGGTGGTAAGTATCAGTATATGGATTCCGGAATCTCTCTCTCCTCCCCTTCCTCGGTCCTATCCCCCCCCCTCCCCCGCCTTTCCTATGTGTTTCGTCTTTCATGAGGTTATCAGGTTTTTAGAATTTATTTAGGAAAACTATGAATGGCTAATCATTCGTTTATTTGCGTGGTTTATGCATTCATTTGTTGGATTCATATGCTTTTGTTCATTTTACTTGCTGAATGCTTATCTCTTGGAATACATGTCAGGAGTATGGAAAAAAAGCCTACGTCGGTATTATATAATTCTTTATAGAAATAGGTGTACATCCGCATGCACACACACACACACACACACACACACACACACACACACACACACACACACACACACACACACACACACACACACACACACACACACACACACACACAACACACTA
>NW_020869477.1:46672-49172 GCF_003789085.1 Penaeus vannamei
CACACACACACAGACACACACACAAAGAAAGATAATGATATTACATTCATGAAAATGAAATGAAAAATGAAATGGGGGAAATATGAACCGAAAAGCAAAGAAAAAGAGAAAAGAAAAACCTTGATAAAGCCGAGAAACACTGAAAGAATAAAAGCGAGCGAGGAGACCCTCAGGCGATCAGATATGCACACAGAATATAAAACTCAGAGACAAGGACAAAAAAAAAGAAAAAAGAAAAAGAAGGAGAAATAGACGTAGAAAGAACCAAAAAAGAAATGAAGGAAAGAGAAGGAGAAATAGACGTAGAAGAACCAAAAAAAGAAGAAAAAGAAGGAAAAAGAAGGATAAATAGACGTAGAAAGAAACCCAAAGAAGAAATAAAGAAAGAAAAAGAATGAAAGAAAGAGAAGGATAAATAGACGTAGAAAGAAACCAAAAAAGAAGAAATAAAGAAAGAAAAAGAATGAAAGAAAGAGAAGGATAAATAGACGTAGAAAGAAACCAAAAAAAGAAGAAATAAAGAAAGAAATAGAAGGAAAGAGAAAGATTCCACAGAGACTTATAAAGAATTAAATGCCCTCAAACGCACATAAACATATGCACGATTTAAGCACACACCGGGGGATGGGGTGGGGTGGGGTTGGGGGCATTTCCATTAAAACGAGCAATAAATACCAATGGCAGCATACCCCCACCCCCATCTCTCATCCCTGACCCTCATTACCCTCCGCTGTGCAAATCCCCTACACAGATATGCTATTAGGTCCCCCTCATTGAACATGACGTCTGTTTATTTCAGTTTACCCTCAAAGTGTTAACATCGTTTTCTCTCTTTTTCTTTCTCGCTTTTTTTCTTTCCTAATTAATACGTTTCGATAACCGTTTCTTGGTCCTCGTTCTAAATCTTGTCTTGTTCTCGGTCCACACCTTTTCCCTTATCTTTCTTTCTCTTTTAATTCTTGCCTTTTACCGCCTTCTCCTCGCTTTATTTATCCTCCTCCCTCCCTTCTTTTCCCTTCGTCTCACTCTCTTACTCATCTGTTTCCTTTCCGTCTCACTCCCGATTTCCCCCTCGTCTCCATACCCTCCCCTTTCCCTCCTCCCTTCTCCCCCGCGTCCCTTCCCCTCCTCCTCTCCCTCGTCCCCTCCCTCAGCCTCTTCCCCCTGGGGTCCCTTCCCTCCTCCCTCTCCCCTGCGTCCCCTCCCCTCAAGCCTCTTCCCCCTGGTCCCCTCCTCTCCCTCTCCCCCCCGTTCATCTTCCCCTTCTCCCTCCCCCACTGTCCTTTCTTCCCTCTCCCTCTCCCCCCGTCCCCCTCCCTCAGCCCTCTCCCCCTGGGTCCCCCTTCCCCTCCCTCTCCCCCCCCGTCCCCTTCCCCTCCTCCTCTCTCCACTGTCCCTTTCCCCTTCCTCCCTCTCCCCACCGGGGGTCTCCTTTCCCCTCCTCCCTCTCCCCCGTCCCCTTCCTCAGCCCTCTTCCCCCCGTCCTCTTCCCCTCTTCCCTCTCCACCCCTCCCGTCCCCCTTCCCTTCAGCCCTCTCCCCGGGCCCCTTTCCCCTCAGCCCCCTCCCGTCTCCCTCTCCCCCCCCGTCTCTTCCCCTTTCCCTCTCCCCCCCCCTCCCCCCTCCCCCAATTCCTCTTAGCGCAACGAGGCTGGCACTAATATCGCAGTGTAATATAAGTAACATTCATAGCGGAGATAGACTTTATCACGCCCAAGCCATCTCCCTCTCTCTGTTCCTCTTTCTCTTTCTCTCTTTCTCTCTTTTGCTCTCTCTTTAGCTTTCTTGGTATTCTTTTCTCTTTTAGGCTTTCTCTGGTATTGTCTTTTTCTCTTTTTTTTCTCTCATTGTTTTCTTTTTTTTTGCTGTTTGTTAGTTGTTTTCTTTTATTCATGTTTGTTAATTTGTTTCTCTGTTTGTCTCTTTCTCTCTCTCTCTCTCTCTCTCTCTCTCTCTCTCTCTCTCTCTCTCTCTCTTCTCTCTCTCTCTCTCTCTCTCTCTCTCTCTCTCTCTCTCTCTTTCTTTCTCTCTCTTGCTCTCGCTCTCTCTCTTTTCTATCTCCTTTATGTCCTCTTTCTATTCTGTCTCTCTCTCTTCCTTCCCTCCTCCCTATTCCATCCTTTTCTTCTTTCTTTTCCTTTTCACTCCATCCTCCTTCCCTCCCATTCCCCTTCCTGCTCCACTTTCTTCCTCTCTTCTTCCTTCCCAATTCCCTCCGTCCTCCCCCCACATCCTCCCTCCCTCCACACTCCTTGTCCTCCTCCTTCCCTCCTTTCTCTTTCATCCTCCATCCCTCGTTCTCCATCCTTCCCCCCCTTCCCCACTCACTCTTCCCTCCCTCCTTCTCTTTTCCTACCTCTCTCCCTCCTCCCTCATCTCCCTCCCCTCCCCCACTCCCTCCTTCCCTCCTCCCTCATTCTCCCTCCCCCCTCCCCCACCCCTCTCCCTCATCCTCCCCCCCCGCCCTTCCCTCCTCCTTCATCCCCCCTCCCTCTCCTCAT
>NW_020869477.1:76672-79172 GCF_003789085.1 Penaeus vannamei
GTGTGTGTGTGTGTGTGTGTGTGTGTGCGCGCGCGTCGTGTATCATATATATATATAGGTATATAGTATATATTACTATATACTATTAAATTATCTATAATAATATATAGAAGGTCATACTATATTATTAATATAAACTACATATAGCATATACTGATATGTGGCGCGCCATGCGCGCATATATATAGTATATATAGTGTGTGTGGTGTGTGTGTGTGTGTGTGGTGTGTGTGTGTGTGTGTGTGTGTGTGGTTTGTGTGTTTGGTTTGTGTGTGTGGTGGTGTGTGGTTGGTGTGTGTGTTGTGTGTGTAGCATGTGTGTGGTGTGTAGTGTGGTGTGTGCAGTGTTTTGTGTTGTGGTGCTGTGTGTGTCGTGTGTGTGTGTGTGTGTGTGGTGTGTGTGTGTGATGTGGTGTGGTGTGAACATATACTAATACTAGTAGAACATGCTACATATAATTTGATATACTAAAATGTGTTGTATGTAACATATATAACACTATATTATATATATCATATACGATCAATACCATATAGGTATATAAATTATATACTATGATTATATGATATTATACGCAATAATATACCATTCATATTATCATACTAACCACATATTACAAGAAAATATATATACATATATAATACACACATGAATATAGGACCATACAAATTATCTAAACAAATAGTAGCATAACAAATAATATCAATAGTATATAGTATCTATAATAATATATAACATATATATTATATCTAGTATGTCATAATTACTCACCCTATATAATATATATATATATTAAACAATATATACACATACTAATTATACACATACATATATATAGCATACATATATATATAATATATATATATATAAATATATATAAATATATATATAAGTAGGTATATTTATATAATATTACATATATTCAATATATACCACCATATTTCATACAATATATACATATATTATAGGGCATAATATACATACAAATATCTACAAATCATACATACAAATATAAACAGCACTTAGGTATGTAATAGCGGTTAAGTTAACTGTATACTAATATAGCATATATAATATACTATATATACATGTATATACACTACATATATACACATACAATATATACCATCAACATAACATATTACACATACATATATTACACATACCATACATCACATCATATATTATAAACGTGTGTGTGTGTGTGTGACTGTATAGTGTTGTGTGAGTGTGTGTGTGCGTAGCACAGTAGTGTGCAGTGTAGTGTGTGTGTGTGTGTGTTGTGTATATATATACTATATTAGTTATAGATATAATACTAATAATATACAACATTAAACTAAATATAATCTATGTTTAATATAATGTAGATAACACACCATCCAATAGTATTAATATAGTACCACCCCATACTTGTATATATATAGAATATAGTAACATACAAATATAGTAATATAGGGCTAGGATATATACCAATATACCACTAATAATAAACACAATATACTAAATAATTTAACATACATATATATACATAACATAATATTATAATATATGTGTATATAATATATATAATGATTAGTAGCTATAAACATAATTAACATATATAAACATACTATATACAATATACTGTGTGTGTGGTGTGTGTTGTGTGTGTGTGTGTGTTGGGTGGGGGTATGGGGGTGTGTGTGAGTGGTGTGTGTGTGTGTGTGTTGTGTCGTGCTGTGTCGTGTGTGATGTGGTGTATAGTCACTATACATAAGACATATATGTTATAATGATTTATAACTTTAATTGATATCGAGTATGTATATATATGATAATTATATAATATATTCATATATATACTATTATCTATATATATACATATTTGACAGTAAGTATATAATATATATATAGTATATATAGTTTAAATATATTATTAATATAGTATATAGCACAACTAATCATGTTATAACATATAGATATTATAACTAACATATTAGTAACTAGACAGATATATATAGGTAATATGGCTACTATATATATATTTACCTATATATAATAATAGTAAATAATATATACTAGCCTATTAATATATTACATATATTATATATACGTTATAATAATATATGTATGTTAAGTTAAATAATTTTATATTAGTTTTATTAAATTAGATATAGGTTGTATATTTGAATATATTATAAATATATATCTATATGATATAGTATTAATGTAGTATATGATTCTAGATATTATAGGTAGTATATGTGGCATTATATATATACCCATTAACTATATATACACGGACCCATATACACCATATACTACAGTAAAATAATATATAAATATATATCATATATATATATATTATATAACTAGTATAATATTAAGTATGCATCATATATATAGTAGGTCCAACATATATATAACTATAGCATATATATACTATAGCTTATATAATATATAGTTGTGTGGTGTGTGTATGTGTTGTGTGATGTGTGTTGTGTGTGTGTGCGTGTGT
>NW_020869477.1:99172-101672 GCF_003789085.1 Penaeus vannamei
GACGGAGAAGGAGAGAGGGAGAGGGAGACAAGAGGAGAGGGAGGGGGGGGGGAGCATTTAGGAAGAAAGAGGGAGACGGAGAAGGAGAGACAAGAGGGAGAGGGACGGGGGGCATTTAGGAAGGGAGAGGGAGAGAAAGAAGAGAGAGGGAGGGGCATTTAGGAAGGGAGAGAGGGAGAGGGAGGGGAGGACAAGAGGAGAGGGAGGGGGGGGCATTTAGGAAGGGAGAGGGAGACGGAGAAGGAGAGGAGGGAGGGAGGGAGAAAAAAGAGGGAGAGGGAGGGGGGGTCATTTAGGAAGGAGAGGGAGAGAAAGAAGAGAGGGGAGGGGGCATTTAGGAAGGGAAAGGGTGAGAGGGAGACGGAGACAGAGAAGAAGAGAGGGAGGTGGGAGACAAGAGTGAGAGGGAGGGGGCATTTAGGAAGGGAGAGGGAGAGGAGAAGGAGAGGGAGATGGAGGCAAGAGGGAGAGGAGAGAGAAGGAGAAGGGGAAAGAAGATAAAGGGAAAGGGAGAAACGGAGAGAGAGGAGGACGGAGGAGGAGAGAGAGAAGAGAGAATAATCCTAATACATTAAAAAAGAGAGGAAACAGAAAAAGAAAGATATAGAAAGAAAGAGAAAATAAGAAAAAAATATAAGCGAAAGGAAAAGAAAGAAAGAGAGAGGCCATGCACAGATAAAGTAAAGAAAAGGCAGAAAATAGAAATAAATCCAAATAAAAAAGAAATGAAAACGAAGAAGCTACAGGAAACAGAGAAAGAGAACTGTAGAAAAGATACACAAGGAAAGAAAAAAAAACAGATAAAAGTAGGAGGAGGAAATAGAGAAAACAGAAAACCAAATAAACGCGGAAACAAGAGAAACTGGAAGAGAGAAAGAGAGCGAAAGAGAGAGCGAAGGACAAAGAGCAAAAGCCCTTTCGTCCGGTTAATCCTGACCGGTTAAGAGACCTCAGATAAGTTAATAGGTTAAGTAAACGAAAGAGACAAAGACAAGTGCTCAACCCAAGTCATCATCTTAACCGGAAATCTTCTAGATGATTAAAAATTTATCCCGGATATTGTCAGTGCCGAGAAATCGGTTATAACTTTTTTTATTACTTTCAACCTACCATATAATGGCATTTTAAAGATTATTAAGATATTAGATTTATAAAACTTCCGTAAACTGTTTCATTCTGATTGACGTGATGATATTTATCTGTATTCAAGACAGAGATAGATAGAAAGACAGACACACACACAAACAGACAGGCAGACAAACACACACACAGACAAGACCTGGTAAAAGACGTTCTATTAGGAAAGCCCTAATATCTATTAATATTCAAGACAGATAGACAGAAAGACAGATACAGACACACAGAGAGACAGGCAGACAAACATACACATACATAAGACCTGGCACAGACCTGGCACAAAACACACGTCTATAAAGAAAGCCCTAATATCTATCCATATTCAAGACAGAGATAGACAGAAAGACAGACGCAGACAAACACACACAGACAAGACCTGGTACAAAACACACGTCTATAAGGAAAGCCCTAATATCTATCCACATTCAAGACAGAAATAGACAAAAAGACAGCCACACAGACAGACAGACAGGCAGACAAACACACATACACACACACACAAGACCTGGTACAAAACACACGTCTCCAAGGAAAGTCCTAATTCTGCGTTAAAGACGAACCAATCACATGTTGTGTGAGGGACAGATGCGATCTAACACTCTTTGTGCATCCCAGAACGTGGAGGGAGAATTCTATAGCGAAGGAGGGATTCAAAGGCCACTGATAACCGATACCAAGTGCGCAATTGATAAGTACCTGGTAATCAGCTGTAAAGGTAGTGCTGTTGATAACTAGCTTCTGATAACAGTGATGCTTTATAAATTCAACGTCGGTTCAGGTGAATACGCAGGAGATGTGACTCGTTGTCGCTCTTTCCTGTTGCTTTTTTTCTTTCTTTTCTTTTTCTCTTTCTCTCACTTTCTCTCTCTCTCTCTCTCTCTCTCTCTCTCTCTCTCTCTCTCTCTCTCTCTCTCTCTCTCTCTCTCTCTCTCTCTCTCTCTCTCTCTCTCTCTCTCTCTCTCTCTCTCTCCTCTCTCCTCCACCTCTCCCTCCTTTCTTCCTGTTCCTGTTCCTCCCTCCCTCCACTTCTTCCTCCTCCTCTTTTTCTCCTTCATTCTCTGTTCCTTCTCGATCCTTTCCGCCCTCCTTCCATTCTACTCTCCCTCCTTCCATCCTTTCCGCCCTCCTTCCTTTCTCCTTGTTCCTCCCTTATTCCCTTCCACCCTCCTCCCTCTCTCCTTCCTTCTCCTCCTCCCTCTTCCTCCTTCTTCCCTCCCTCCCTCTCTCCTCCTTCTCTCCCTTCCCTTTCCTCCATTCTTTCCTTCACCCATTTCCTTCTTCCCTCCCTCCCTCATCCACTCTCTTTCGTCCCTCCCTCTCTCCTTCCTCCATCCCTCTCCTCACCCACTCCTCCTTCCTTCGC
>NW_020869477.1:106672-109172 GCF_003789085.1 Penaeus vannamei
ATTACAATAGTAATGATAAAGTATTGGCCGTTGTTGTGATTCCTATTTTTATTATCCATATTATCATAACGACGACAATAAAGACATAGGAAACAAAAATGATGCTAATTGCAATAAAGGTAGTAGTAGTAGTAAAAATAATGATGATGTTACAACAACAATAACATAAATAGTAATGATAATACTGATAATAATAACAATGATGATAATAACAAAATGATAATAATGAAAATGATAATGATAGTATTGATAGTAGTAATAATTATGATAATGATAATACAATAATAACAATAATAATGATAACAATATAATGAATAATACAATAATAACAATAATATTGATAGTAGTAATAATCATGATAATGATAATACAATAATAACAATAATAATGATAACAATATAAAGTAATAGTAATAATAATGATAATAATGATGATGATGATGATGGTGATGATAATGATCATGATAACAATAATGATAACAATAGTAACAATATCATTATAATGATAATAATGATAATGATAATATCAGTAATAATGAAGATAATAGCTAGCGGAAGCTGTGGAAATTCAGCGGAAAAAAGAGGTACACTTCTCTCCCTCTTCCACACTCCTCTTCTCTTCCTCCCACCTCTTCTTCCTTAAAGTTTCCCCGCTTCCTTAGCCCTCTTATCCGCATCTCTGGTCATATCACTTTTTTTTTTCTTTTTCTTCGAGCCTCCTTCTCCCTTCCCCTTCCCCATACCTTTTCGTCTCTCAGTCCCCTCCGTTTCCCTTCTTCTGTCTTCCTTTCCCCATCTCGCTTTTCGCTTTCAGTCCACTTCTCCTTCCTTTCTCCTTCTTCCTCTTTCTTTCCCCCTTGCTTTCTTGCCTTCCTACTCAAAATTCGACCTCGGATAGTTGTGTAAATGATAAATTTATATAAACTGGCGGTCTAACTAATTCAATGCATTCTACCTTTCTCGATGTGATAATTATGATAATATCAGTAACAATAATAATAATGATAACTGACAACAAAAATGATAATGATATGACAAAAAAATAATAATGGTGATGATAATGATGGTATTGAATTTAGCATAAGATTCGTATATATTCATAATGTGATGCATGCGTGTGTGTGTGTGTGTGTGTGTGTGTGTGTGTGTGTGTGTGTGTGTGTGTGTGTGTGTGTGTGTGTGTGTGTGTGTGTGGTGTGTGTGTGTGTGTGTGTGTGTGCGTGCGTGTGTGTGTGTGTGTCTTTCTTTTATAACTATGTTGCTAATTATCAACACATTTTACACCAAAGTGAATCGACTTCACATGAAAAATGATTCCAGTCATAAGATGCCTCTAACTTACGTCAAAATAAGGAAACAGTCACAGGGAGAAGGATATATAATATAAGCTTTATGTGCAAACGGACGAATGGAAGACAAACAGAATCATAATACATGTAGTAAGACCCATAGAAATTCCGCAAAAAAATACTCTTCTCTCCCTCTTTCGCCTCCCTTATGCCTCTTCTTTTCCTTCTCCCTCTTTCTCCCCCTCTCCCTCTTCCTTCGCCTCTCCCTCTTCCTTCCCTTCTCCCTCTTCCTCCCTCTCCTCTCCTTCGTCTTCCCCCCTTCCTTCGCCTCTCCCTCTTCCTCCCCCTCTCCTCTTCCTTCGCCTCTCCCTCTTCCTCCCTCTCCATCTTCCTTCGCCTCTCCCTCTCCCTCTTCCTTCCCTTCTCCCTCTGTCTTCCTTTTCTTTTCCAGCTCTTCCATTCCATCTTACTCCCAAATCTTCTACATCTGCCCCCTCCCACTTTCCTTCTCTTCCAGCTTAAACTCTCCTACCTCTTCATTCCTTTAACTCCTTTCATTCCACTTCCTTTCTCCTTCCCATTTCCCCTTTCTCTTTAAGCCACTTCCCCTTCTATTCTCTCTCTCCCTTCATTTCTCCTCTCCTTCATTTCTCCCTTCACATTCCCCCTTTCTCTCTAAGCCTACTTCCCCTTCCATTCTCTCTCTCTCTCTCTCTCTCTTCTTTCTCCTCCCTATTCCCCTTTCTCTTTAAGCCTACTTCTCCTTCCATTCTCTCTCTTTCTCTCCTTCCTTTCTCCTTTCCCTTTCTCTTTAAGCCCACTTCCCCTTCCATTCTTTCTCTCTCTCTTCCTTTTCTCCTTCCCCATTTCCCTTTCTCTTTAGGCCACTTCTCCTTCCATTCTCTCTCTCTCTCTCCCTTCTTTCTCCCTACCCTTCCTACCTCCCTTCTTAAGCTCCCTCCTCGGATTGTCTTGTAAATAATAAATGTGCGTGAACTTGTCTAACTACTACCGTGCAGCGTACTTGCCTCGAAAAATCATAGCAACAACAATACGGATAATAATAGAATCAGAACAGGATTCTCGTGGCTTCGTAATATCATACATGTGTGTGTGTTTGTGCGTGTACATGCGGCTGTGTGATGTGTCTGCGTGTGTGAATCTTGATTGTTTATGTTGTTAATTATCACCTGTTCATTGTTATTGCTTTTA
>NW_020869477.1:116672-124172 GCF_003789085.1 Penaeus vannamei
GGAATTGGGTCTTCCAGATAATGGTCGACATTTTTTGTTGTTGTTTCTTCGTAATGATATTTACAGATATAACGAGATACTTCATGTGATTGCTTATGCTTTTTTGTTCTGTTTGAGTTTTTTTTATTTATTTATTTATCTTTTTGTTATTTATCTTATATCTTTCTCTCTCTCTCTCAAGGTCTCTACTACTTTATCTTTCTGGCTGTCTCACTATCTGGCTTTCTGACACTCTCTCTCCCTCTCTTTCTCTCTCTCTCTCTATATATATATATATATAGCAGTCTCTCCTCTTTCTCACCATCTTCCTCTCCTTCTACCCCCGCTCTCTTTCTCCCTCAACCTCTCCCCATCCCTCTATCCCCACCTGGTGTCTCTCTTTCTTCCTCATTCTCTCTCTCTCTCTCTTCTCTCTTTCTCTACTCGCTCTCGCTCTCGCTCTCGCTCTCTCTCTCGCTCTCTCTCTCTCTCTCTCTCAATCTTTCTCTCTTTCCTATCCCCCTCTCTCATAATAACATAACCTGAAATTTAAGTCGTTTTTCCTCGTTTCCGAAAATGAAAAAGACCGCCCATGCTGAGCCATATTCATAATGCCCATAACTGATCTGCTGTGTAGTCTCTGAAACTTGCAGGTGAACCGAGTATGTATATCCTGCTCCACGAGAAAAAAAAAAAAAAAAAAAAAAACAATGCGCTCTTTGAGTTTAATCTCCTCTGCTAGCCTTCTGTTTTTATTTTTCTTTCTCTTCTCTACCTTTCATCGAAGTTTATAACTTTATAAGCGGATGCAGGAGTTCCGCCCTCCTGTTTAGATGGGTATTTACTATATTTAGCAGCTAAGACAGAACCGAATAACTTGATTTTCCGAGAGATGTTAAGTTAGCAGGTCTGAGGATGCAATATGCTTTGTTCTTCCCTTAGCGAGCTGTACTTTGGAGTCTTCTGAATGGATAGAATTAGGGGCATTATGTTCATATATGTATAGGTATGTATAGATGCATACATGCATAAACATTCACAGATTTCTAAACGCAGAGATAGATGTAAATATAAATGTGCGTGCATATATATATATATATATATATATATATATATAATATATATAATATTATATATATATATATATATATAATATATATATACTGTATGTGTGTATGTGTGTCTACATATACATACGTACATACATACATTATATACATATGTATATATATGTATACATATGCATATATATACATACACACATACACACACGTGTGTGTGTGTGTGTGTGTGTATATTATATATTTATATATATATATATAATATATTATATATATATATATATACATATTATATATATATATATTTATATATACATATTATGTATATATACATATATAATATAAATATATATACATATATATTACTATAACATATATTTATATATATATATATATATATATATATGTGGTGTGTGTGTGTGTGTGTGTGTGTGTGTGTGTGTGTGTGTGTGTGTGTGTGTGTGTGTGTGTGTGTTTGTGTGTATATATGTGTGTGTGTGTTTGTGGATATATGTAATATATTATATATATATATATATATGTATATTATATATATAGATATATGTGTGTATGTATGTGTACATATGTGTGTATATATGTATGTATATATGCATATATATAAGCACACATACACACATATATACACATATGAGTGTATGAGCTTATATGTGGGCGAGCGTGTATGTGTGTATGTATGGGTGTGTTTATGCGTCTGTATGTATAATTCACCGTTTAGAACCGTAAAGAAAATCAAGAAAGAATATTTCCCAATATCATATTTCACATGTACTGAAACGTCATCTACATATAGGCTAAAGAAATGAACACGTTTCATAGTCCAGAAAATTCCATCATCAGTTTACGTCTCAGTGATCTTATCATGTACTGTGCCGTTACTTTCTTTTATAGCCGCGTCACTGTGATTTCCTGCCACCACGATCACCATTCTCGTTCGTATAGCCATGTACTGTGTATTTGAAACGTTCTTAGAGATGCCCTCCTCTCCTGGGGCCTTACACCCCTTTTATCAGTGGATGTCTTTCGGGTCCACGTTAGTAAACGTTTGCTGATGTACACCAGACCCCTTCTGAAATATCTGTGTGGGCGAGATAGCAGATAGTGTTCGTTCTAGTACATAGTCGGTATACAGGACAGCCTATGTGATCCAGTAAGTAATGGGGTGTTAAAGAGTCTGAACCAGTGCCATCTGTTGCTAATGATATTATGATATTAATACACTACGAGGATAGATTATTCTTATGTGGTGGTTTACAGTAGCTCTCAACACAAAATATAGCCCATGCGACCCGCTTAATACATCCTTTATACATAAATGATCGCACGCTGCTTACACCCTACTCGCGCATATATAAGTATTATTACACATCCAGCATAGTTACTCCTTTGCAAAAATTTATATCCCATAGCAACAAAAAAAAATACCAACCCGAAACAAGGAGAAGAAAGCAGGAGAGAGAACTGTCTAGTCGGTCGTTGTCTGGTTAACGAATCTGGACTGCCGTTTTACACAAAGGAGCCTTGTTTATGATGCAGTTCCACAGATTTTCAAACTAGTATAGTGGAATGTACTACTAAACACTGCTTTTATTAGCAAGAGACTGAGATATCTTTTCGGCATAAACAGAACCACGGGACTGGATATGTCTTCCGTTCTCATTCTGTTCATTTTTACGCGAGTTATGTTTTTCTCCCGGTTGGCAGGCACAAAGCCCTTTCAAAAAAATCTTTGAGTCATACAGTGACTGGGTGACTCTTCGTATTAACATTTACGAAGCCAGGCTCTGTGGTGGCAGCGAGGTTACATCCGAGACCCCCTCGTGACGTCATTATTACGTTAACCAATTTGATTTTGCTCTGATAGAATTTCTCATCCAATCATTGACGTAAACACGCCAACACGTCAAGATGAAACCTCTTTTCCTGATGGTTCAAAGTAAAGGTAAACGGAAGATAAGAGTAAATAAGGAAGATCTAAAGAAAGGAGAAAGATAAAGAAGAGGATAGCGAGGAGGGCTGAAGAGGAAGGTAAGGGAAGGGAAAAGGAAAGATGTAGGGAAGGAGAGGAAGAGAGTGAGCGAGAGAAAGGGGGGAGCAAGGAGAGAAACTGGATGAGCGAGAGGAAGAGAGCCTCTAACAGAAAGGGAGATGAAAAGGGAAGATGAGTGAAGGGGTTAATGAATAGGGAAAAAGAGAAAGGAAAGAAAAAAAATTTAGTTGTCTTTTCCTTCATTCTTATATATCATAATGAAAAGTCCCGTACAATACGAATGTGTATATATAGTATGTAATTCTTTCACGATGAAGCAAACTCTATGATAAGAGCATTGAAGTGAAGGAAAAATAGAAAGAACATGAAACTGTTGACCTTATCATCTTAAAATATACGAAAATGAATATAACAGACACAATACACCATATGTCGTACACAGTATCTAACTCAAACGTCTGTATAGTGCAAGATATCGCATTTCAATTTAACGCTGTTACTTCATACTCATATATGCTATTTATATCCGTATATTTGTTGTCATGGACTCTACTGCACAGTGAATTCTCTCACGTAAACAAAACAATTCCCTTCATTAAACATCGTTATGCAAATTAGCTAACTGCCTATAAATACATGTTTACAATGTGAAAACATTTTACATAACATTCACTAGGTATATATATAGTTCATTCCCAGAAAAGATGAAAATGAATAAATTGTAAATTGTATCAAAAACAAAAAGAACATATATATATATACATACATACATACATATATATATATATATATATATATATATATATATATATATATATATATATATGTATGTATGTATAAATATACATAGATATACATATATTTTACATAGACATACGCACACACAAACATACACACACACACACACACACACACACACACACACACACACACACACACACACACACACACACACACACACACACACACACATACACATACATATATATATATATATATATATATATATATATATATATATATATATATATATATATATATATATATATATATATATATATATATATATATATATATATATTATATATATATACAGGATTCAAGCGAATTCCATTTTCCACGATTCCAAAGAATCTTATCTTGCAGAGAATCCCAGACTGTCTTGTGCTTTTCTGCTTTGATAAAGTAAATAACAACTTTCACTTGAAACATTTTTCCGTACACTTCATAGTTTTTATTTTCTCTACCTTCTTGCCCACTTACCAGTTTTTAAAAACATACTGATTGTTACTTGCAACTTCGGTATAGTTAGAAAACTTGAAGCATTAATTTTGGAACGACCTTCGTGCATGTGTGTATATATATTATATATATATATATATATATATATATATATATATATATATATATATATATATATATATATATATATATATATATATATATATATATATATATATATATATATATCATATATATAATATACATATACATATACATATATATACATGCACAAAGGTCGTTCCAAAAATAATGCTTCATGATGAAATTCTTTGGAATCGTGGAAAATGGAATTCCCTTGAATCCTGTTATATGTAAAGTTATTTGGATTTTTGTTGGAAAATTAAATTGGTTGGAATGATGGAGGAGTAATTTTGAATTAAAATTCCTGGAATGAATATATAAGATCCTGTGCTATTTAAGCCATCTAGTGAGGGATATTATGTGAATCGTCAAACTTAAGGCTTTGATGTTTTCAGTGCTAATACTCTAACCTCAAGTACATAGAAACCACGAGCACAAAGGTATTATTTATTGTTATACCCTGTGTCTGTAGTTTTTAAATGTGTCTTCTTATTTGATTTGTCTATTGTATTGTTGGCTCTTTCAAATACTTATTTTCATAGAGATATTTACTTATTTTACTCAGTTCTACAAAGGATATCAGTCATAGCAGGCAGGTCCTCGGAAATCAGCGTCTGGTCAAGCAAGAAAGGCCTCAGATAAAGTACTGTGACAACATCTGGGAGAGTAGAGTATGCTAATCTGAGTAGGGTATACTAATGATATTGGCCACCTACCTTCTGGTCCATCATTCAGAGGTCTGCCTGTCCAAAATAGTGTATAATGAGAATTGGAGGCTGGCTGAACGACTGTTGCCGAGCATGTAACATAAACAAAGTCCGGGATTTGTTAAGAGAGGTAAGCTTTGTCATGAATGGTTGATATTCGCCACAAGGTGTTTCTCGTGGCCAGGTACAATAACCTCAACTGGCATGTATATCTTTCTGTTGTAATTAATTTCAATCTTATAGAGGATGCAATAACTGGAATTATGTGGAAGAAAACATCATTTGGAGTACAATGTAAATGGGAATGGCTTGGAAAAAGAACCGATTTGGAATAATTGGAGAAGTAGAATAAGTTGAAATGATAAGAGGGATAGATCTCTTGAAATCATGGAATTCTATGGAATCATATATATACATATGATGGAGTTCCTTGAAGCCATCTATAAGATAAAATCATTTGGAATCACTCGGGAGATTTTTTTACCTGGAATCATACGCGAGACAAAATTACCTGAAAACTCGAGAGGGCGATAGGGAATAACTGGAAATAACAAGGTAAAAGACGTCTTTGTATGCAACATGCGGAAGTTGGCAATCCCTATTTTTAAACCCTTGCAACATATCTCAACGCTCCTGAAAGCAAAGCACTAATAATTAGTTTTACTTCCTGTTGAATATTTCGTCAAGCACCACAAGTCTCAGTTTCTCTCAACGTTGCTTCACTGGACTAAGAAGACATTTGCTCACAAGGTCAATCTACCATGGGAATCGACTCTGCTCCATGTCGTGGGCACTGATACAGAGATATGGTGATGATGAGGACAGTGAAGAGGAGCAGACGAACGAGGAAGCAGAAGAGAAAAGGAGAGAAAGGGGAACAGGTAAATGAGTGTGTTTTAGGGTAACGTGATCAGGGGAGATAAGTGAGAGATTAGTCAACAGTCCCGGTTACTTGTTATCAGATCTGTCTTGTGTGTGTGTTTTTTTTTTATTATTATTATTTATTTATTTTTATTTTTTTTAATTCGTTCCATTTTTTCTCTCTCTTTCACTTGTTTTGTTTATTTTCTTTATTGATCAAAGATGTTATTGTGCATACCATTATTAGTATTATATCTTTTATCAGTATCATTATTAATGTTATTTTATTATATTATTATTATTATTTTTTATTACTATTATTATTATTATTATTATTATTATTATTATTATTATTATTATTATTATTATTATTATTATTATTATCACTTTCTCATCATTAATATAATTATTTCCGTTGTTGTTATTATCGTTGTTTTTTTATCCTTATTATAATTATAATTATAATTATTATTATTACTATTATCTTTTCTATTGTTATTATTGTTATAATCATTATTATCATCATTATTCTAGTTACATCATTATTAAAATCAATATCATTTCCATTATTGTTGCTTATTGTATGTGTTATCATGCATATCATTATGATATTATTGTTATTATAATTATTATCATTGTTATTATTATGATTATTATTATTATCATTATTATTATCATAATTATTATTATCATCATCATCATTACTTATTATCATTATCATTATTACTACTATTGTTGATATCATTGTCGTTATTATCATTAATATTAATATCATCATTGCTACTACTACTATGCTTACTATCATTATTATTATTATTGTCATTACTTTTATGATTATTATCATCATTATCATTATTTAATCAATATTATTATAGTTATTATCATTAATAATATTAATGTTATTACTATCATCATTTTCAATTACTATTATTATTATCATTTTCATTATCATTTCATCATCATAATTATCATCATTATCATTACTGTTATCATCATTATCACCATTGTTATTAGAATAATTCCTATTCTTACCATTTTATTGTTACTGTCATCATTAACATTATCACTGAATTTAATCCTATTACGAAAATCATTAAAATCATTATCGTCACTATCAACATCGTAACTTATAACCTCATAAGTATCATATTTATCATCAATAGCATCATCATTACATCCTCTTATCATTTTATTATTATATTAGTCCTACAGTATCTAATGCATATATTTATATTTTTTCATATGTTTTTATATTTTTTATCCTTTTTTTCTTTTTTTCTTTTTTGTTTTCTTTTCTTTCTTTTTTCTTCTTTTCATTCTTTTTCCTTTTATTTCTTTTCTTTCTTTCTTTTTTTTTCGTTCTATTTTGTCTTATTTTCTTTTCTTTTTTCTTTGCTTCTTTTTCTTTTCCTTTTCTTTCTTTTCTCTTCGTTTCATTCTTTTTCTTTCCTTTGTCTTTTCCTTTTCTTTTTTTTATCTTATTTTCTTTTCTTTTTCTCTACAAGCTCTCTTCTCATGT
>NW_020869477.1:129172-136672 GCF_003789085.1 Penaeus vannamei
CCCGCGCGCGTGTGTACATAGATGTGTGTGTGTGTGTGTGTGTGTGTGTGTGTGTGTGTGTGTGTGTGTGTGTGTGTGTGTGTGTGTGTGTGTGTGTGTGTGTGTGTGTGTGTGTGTGTGTGTGTGTGTGTGTGTGTGTGTGTGTGTGTGTGTGTGTGTGTGTGTGTGTGTGTGTGTGTGTGTGTGTGTGTGTGTGTGTGTGTGTGTGTGTGTGTGTGTGTGTGTGTGTGCCGCACGCGTATTTATGTACGAATATCCTGCAATGGCTCCTGTAGCAGTTGTATCTCCCTTCAGGTATAAGATTAATTACACTTATATCATTATAGCGCTCTTATTCGACACCTTATTAACATCCGTCCTTCTTATCTGTCCTCTCGCCGATGGCTCAGCTGGAGTCGTTGCAGTTAATGGCTTTCCTTTGAACCAGCTCCCACTTGTATTCATCTGCCTGTAATACGCCTTAATTAATTACTTGTCATTAAGGTCCCCGTAATTATTGTACTTATTGCTAGTTGCGTTCCCTGCTGTAATAGAGCTGTAAAATGTGAGAGTTTAGCGAGTCTAGGGCATCGTTAGACGCTCCCATTAGATATTTATTTGAATTATTTATTTTCAAGATTTTTTTTTTCTTCAAGCATATGATTATCTTTATATTATGGTGAAACTAACATAACCCGGAAACAATGTATATGTAGTTATTGATAAATAAACAAAAATAATGAAAGCGGGAAAAAAAGAAGAGTAGAAACATATCACTATAACGAAAAGGAAAAACTCTTCAGTAAGATCAAAGTGAAGCCAAAGAGCGGACGCAAAGCAAGCCTGAGCTCCCCTTTAAAAGAGGCTTCAGACCAGACGAAGCTGAGGATCGGTTAGGGTTCGTTGCCGTTATAATGAACCTTGGAGGGAATGCCCGTAGACTTCTCACATCCAACTGCCACAATGCTTACAAAGTGAGGCCCAGAGGTGGTTAGGATTCAGCAGCGCGTGAATAACAATGGCGATTGGTGAGTGTGTGAAGACAGCCAACAGCTCATCGTGTGCGCCTTAATCGAGGCACGCAGGGCTCTCTCTCTCTCTCTCTCTCGGTCAGTCTGTCTGTATGTCTGTATGCCTTTCTCTTTCTCTATCTATCTATCTCTCTCTCTCTTCTCTCTCTCTCTCTCTCTCTCTCTCTCTCTCTCTCTCTCTCTCTCTCTCTCTCTCTCTCTCTCTCTGTCTCTCTCTCTTTCTCTCTCTCTCTCTCTCTCTCTCTCTCTCTCTCTCTCTCTCTCTCTCTCTCTCTCTCTCTCTCTCTCTCTCTCTCTCTCTCTCTCTCTCAAACTCCATCAAGATGTTCCTCCATCTAACATCTTTAGCACTCTGGTCGCCTATCGAGAACTGTTGGACATTATGATACATCGCATCCGGTATTCCTGTTCACAATAATTAATGATCGTTATAAAGAGACAAGTTCAAATCAAAGAAAACTCTTTCCTCGGAGATTCCACATCATTGAAGGTTATCTTTTTCTTTTTCTTATATAATCAAGACAGCTCAATAATCGGTACATTTCTGAGTTTTATCGATCCTTTCACACTGCCTGTTATATCACTTTTTAGTATAGTTGATATCTGATACGTTGTAAGATGTATATATTAGTTCCAGAACAGTATTATTGTTATCAGTCAACGTAATAACGTTAAGAATATCTGTATTATCATAATCTCTCTGTAAATACTTTGAACTGTGACACTTCTCAGCAGTCTCTCCATTATGCTCATCTAGAAGCCCTTATATAATCAAGTAAACAGCTTTTATAATGTGAAAATAAGGTATAACGAGTAAGATAATTTGATCAATACAAATAGAACAGGTATTTTGACAGGACAAAGAGGATACAGTGTGACCCACATTAATATACATTGTTTACAATACAGATATATGATAAGTCAACAATATCTACAGGTTTTAATAGGATAAGTTCATTAACTATGTATACTCACCAATAACCATTATAAGTAAGCACTAATCACTATAGAATAATAACATCCTCTACAGCCCCATTAGCATACACAACAAAACTACCGGACACAAAACGCACGCTAATAACCGTCCGCAGCGATGACATTAGCAATTAAAACTGATTGTCACGTCATTTGGCCAGACGTTGATCGACTGGCAAACAACCCTGGATCCGCAGAGGGAGAACAGGGCCAATTACCCAGTGGACATAGGATTACGTGGCAGAGGCTCGGAGCGCATAGGGATAGGTAGTTTGGATAATAAGATGCATCCTTTTGTAGACGAATCTCCGCGAGCCACTGGACCGTCGAAAATGATTTAAAACGTCAAAAAAAAAAAAAAAAAAAATCATAAACTCGTCACCGTCAGGAATACGAATAACAAAGCAATGACCCATTTAGTTAGTTCACATAGCGAGAGAAAAAAAATACTGTCCTTTGCCTCTGCAATTGTGTCCCATATATTCTGGACACTATGAATGATATCAGGGTACAACACACATTCAAGAGGTAATAGGAAACGGCTATTTGAGAGCACATAGACTAGCCTCCAAAGGCAGCCTGTAGCCCTGTCTGCGAGGGACTGTAATTGGCAGAAATAGTTGAAATATTCATCCAGCAATAAGATATAACACTAGAGCTTTCCCTTTCTAGCATTGCAACTGATTGTCAAATATCATAACTTGTTCTTTTATTAATCATATATATTTTCTATTTTATTATCGGTTCTCCCTGCCTTCTGCCTCGACCCATCATATTGCATTTTTTTAGATTCATTTTTAATACATTTTCTCATTTTAGATTTATTTTTTATACATTTTCTAATTTTAAATTCATTTCCAATACATTTTCTCGTTTTAGATTCATTTTAATCTTTTTTTTTCATATTAGATTCACGTTTAATACATTTTCTCATTTCTTATTATTTCTTGTAATTGGGTTGTCTTATTACTGCTTCTCGTTAAATTACCTTCAAGAAACGAGATTATTTCCCTGTGGTCCCAATACGACATGCTGAATGAAGCCGTCTGCAACGTCCACATTGCACAGACGAAATGAAGTGTTTAAAAAGGGTTTCGTTGATGCTGTTGTTGTCATTGCTGTTGTTGTTATGGTTATTGTTGTGGTTTTCTTTGTTTGGGGGGTTTTGTCTTTGTTGTGGTGTTCATTGTTGTTGCTGTTATTGTTGTATTTATCATTGTTCTTTTCGTTGTTGCTGTTATTGTTGTAGTTGTCATTGTTCTTTTCGTTGTAGCTTCTGTTATTGTTGTAGCTGCCATTGTTCTTTTCGCTGTTGTTGCTGTTATTATTGCAGTTGTCGTTGTTCTTGTTGTTCCTTTTTTGTTTTTTGTCGTTGTTGATTCTGTAAACATTAGAAGGAACAGAAGGAGAATGATTCACGTTATCACTTTATGATATTTGCATTCAATTAAAGCTCTTTGCACTATTGTCATCATTGTTATTCTCGCTCTTTTCATTATTGTTATTATTACTATTATCATTGTTGTTATGATGTGATGACGATGATGATTATCATTAGTATTATTACTATTATTGTTATCATCATCATTGTTATTATTATCATTGCTATTATCATTATCCTTTTTATTGTTATTTTCATTGTCATTATTATTATTTTTATTACTATTATTAATATTATTTTTTTTTACTAATATTATTAATGTTATTATTATTATTATTATTATTATTCCCTTTATTATTATTATTTATTATTATTTATTATTATTATTTATTATTATTATATTATTATTATTTATCATTATATTATTATTATTATTATTATTATTATCATTATTATTATTATTATTACTATTGTCATTATTATCACTACAATTACCATCATCATTTTTAACATCAATATAGTTTTTACTGTTATTGTTTCTCTTATTATAATGATAATAAATATTATTTCTATCATAATGACTACCATGATTATTTGACTGCAATGTTTATTGTTGTTATCATTATCTTTATTGTAATTATATTATTATTACTTTTATGATTTTTATTATTGCTATTATTATTATTTTTATAATTTATTTTTATCATTATCATTTTTTTGTTATTATTAATATTATCATTATTCTTATTAATATCATTATTATTATTATCATAATTGTTATTATCATCGTCATCATCATTATCATTATCGTCATCATCATTATTACTATTACTATCAATATGATCATCTACTATTATTATTATCATTATTATTATAATCATATCATTATTGATATTATTATCACTATTATTACTATTATTATTATTGTTATCATTATCATTATTGTTATTATTATTATCATTATTTTCTTTGACATTTTGCTTTATTCACTCATAAAGCCGAGTTCATCCCGTGATCTTAAGACTTTCATAAGTGAAAATGGAACAAAACTGAATGAGAATTGCAGAAGATGACGTATTTAGTATAAACGACGCAATAATGTTTTTCAAAACATAAGGAATAGAAAAGTAGCTATGTACTGAGGACAAAGAAGAAGAAAAAAATTAAAGTTGAAAAATCTCAAGTTTATGAGAAAACGAAATTTGAGTCTCCTTCAAATTTGAGCCTAGCAGCTAATGTAACCTATCCTGGATTAAACTGATTTACGATCAAGTTTATGTGAGAAAACGAAATTTGGAGTCTCCTTATTTGATGAACAAACTTCTTTGAATATGAGCAGTTCCAAGGAGGACACACTTTTGAACTTCTTGTGTCTTTATATTTCCAGGGATTTTACTAATGTGCTTTTCCAACCCTTTCTTGACCAGACCAAGAGCGCCCATCAGCACTGGTATTATCGTGGTGTCCATGCCCCACATCCTCTCAATTTTGATTTCTAGATCCTTATACTTTGAGAGTTTCTCTGTTGTTTTTTTTATCGATGTGTTTCTTTCTGTGGGGACAGACATGTCAATGAGCTGACAAGTTCTCTCTTTCTTGTCCTTGACTACTATGTCGGGCCTGTTAGCCTTGGTTTCTTTGTCAGATTGAATTGACATGTCCCAAAGTATAGTAGCTTCACTGTTTTCTATTGCTGTTGTTGGTTTATGTTCATAATACTTGTCAGTTCCTTCGGTGTTATAGTGTTTACAAATTCCCCAATGGATATACGCTGCTGCTTTGTTGTGCCTTTGTGTGTACTCTATTCTGGCTAATTCTGAGCAGCCTGAGACGAGATGGTTTATTGTTTCTTGTTAGTTGCACATTCTGCACAATGGGTTGGTACCCTCTTTCAAGATTTTGTTTCGATTGTCATTAGTCTTTAGGAACTGATCTTGAGATGCAATGATAAAGCTTTACCTCCATGACTTTAGGCTTGATGTTTTAAGCCATTTGTTCGTTTCCAATCTGTCCACATCATTATTTATCCGTCGTGGATATTGCCCATGTAAAGGCTTTTCTCTCCACTTGGTCTGCAATTGTTCTAGAGCTTGTTCTCTGGCTTTTCTTTCACTCGTCTTACATATTCAGTTGCTGGTTCATTTAACGTGATTTCTAAGTCCGGTGTATCGCATTCTCTCTTAAATTTTGCAGACTCTTGGCGTACTGATATTGTGTTTCTTACCCTCTCGCGCTCTTGGACAATGTCTAAGAGCTTGTCCGCCTTGTGATTGATGTATGTGTCAAGACCGATGGTGGTGGTCTTGTAAGTTATTTCAGTCCCTTCCACCAGATATTCTTAGCAGGTACAGTCTATCTACGTCTGCTTTGGGGTGGTGCATTTCCTCCATTGTCAGTAATTCTCTTGTTTTGCTATCCACTTTCTTAAGGTCTTCGACTTTCCAGTTTATCATGTTGAAACTTGACGACTGGGTTTGCAAGGGTGTCAGTTGCATATATTGTCTTAATAGCTTTCAGTTTGATTTAATTAAGCACTGATCGTATGCGCCTGTAGTATTCTTTCCGTATTTTCTCTTTCATCTTTGCATGCTCAATAACATCTCTTTCATTTATGCCGAGGTATTTCTAAGTTCCATCTTGATCCAAATCTTGGATGGCGGTATCTTCATCTAGCGTGATGTTTTCCATATTTGTTAATTTACTTCTTTTGAAAGAAGCTTTTGCGCATTTTTCCAGCCCAAATTCCATTTTTGTGTCATCGCTGAAGCCTTTTACGATGGTGAGTCTTCAAGTCATCCATATAGAACAAATGATTGATTGATTATTAGTTATTATTATTATTTATTATATATTAATTATTATCATTATTATTATTATATTATTATTATCATTATTATTTTATTCTTATTATTATTATTATATATTATTATTAATATCATCATCATTACTATTATTATCATTATCATTGTTATTAGTATCATTATTGTTATTTTTATTTTTATTATCATTAGTATCATTATTTTCCCCATCATCTTTATCATTATTATTATCTCATTATTGTCATTATTATCATTATTATTATTATTGTTGTTATCATAACAATTATTATTACTATTATCATCTTTGTCATTACCATCATCATTATTGTTATCCTTATTATTATCATTATTATTCCTATTATTATTATCATTATTATATAATATAATTATTATTATTATCATTATAACTATAATTATTATCATTATCATTGTTACTATTACTTTTATTGCTTCAATATTTACTTTATCCTTCTCGTTGAAATCATGATTACTTTTATTATTATCAGCATTATTACTATCATTATCATTATCATCATCATTGTTGATTTTATTATTGTTGTTCCTATTATCATTATTACTATTACTGCTATCATTATTGATATTATTATTATTATTATTATTATTATTATTATTATTATTATTATTATTATTATTATTATTATTATTATTATTATCATTATCATTACTATTATTATTATCATTACTGTTATTATCGTTATTATTATTGTTATTATTAATTTATCCTCATCATTATTATCATTATTATCATCTGCGTTATTATTAGCACATTCATTATCTTTATTATCAGCAATATAATCACTATCATAATTATCATTATCATCATTATCATTATTAACATTATCATTGTTATCATTGTTTTTATCATTATCATTATTATGTTCTTATTACCATCATTGTTATCATTTTCTTATATATTCACAATATTATCATTACTACTTCAACTATTGTTATCACTATTATCATTAAGGACAATATGATTGATATCCTCATCATTATCATCACTGTTCATATTCTCTGGATTATAATAAATTGCCATCATATCCATCAGAAGAAATATCATTAATTATCTTGGAGATATTATTAGAAGCTTTGAAACTATCATTTGGTCACTGTCCGTAAAATTAATATTCGGATAAATCATTACTTGGAGTCTATCACGAATATAAAATCAGTACGCTGCTTTAGTTCATATGTGAACGATATATGAAAATGATCATAATTCTGTGTTCCAAAAGGGGAATCCCCAAGGGCTGTATACCATAAATATCATAAATGTTTTTGATTGGAATGGCTC
>NW_020869477.1:144172-149172 GCF_003789085.1 Penaeus vannamei
TACTTTTGTAAAGTCATGTTAGCAGCCTGACTATGTCGATTATGTACATGTGCAATAACCTTTGAATTGTGTGAAAAGTGTACACATATGTACAAATTGTACCTTTGGTTGTCTGTCTCTATCTCTCTATATATATAAATGTGTTAGTGTGTGTGTATGTATGTATGTATGTGTGTATATGCATATGTATATAATTACATACATATATATTATATATATAATATATATATATATATATATATATATATATATATATATATATATATATATATTATATATATATATATTATATATTATATATTATATATATATTATATATATATATATATATATATATATATATATATATATATATATATATATATATATATATATACATTTATATCTATATGCATGTATGTATATGGATGGATGGATGGATGTATATATCGTTTCATTTGCCGTGCGTGTGAGGGAGAGAATCTCATGGTCCAGAATTTCTTAAACAAATTCAAAGCCAGGGATGCATGATAACATCACTGGGAAAGGAAAGAAATTAAAGTGAACAGTTCAAAGTCTCTGCGGCCGAAAGTATCTCTTATTGGGCATCATCTGTAAACTTGAGGGAGCCACTTCAAAACATTTTTTTTTTTCTCATTCTGATTTAGTTGTTTCTTAATGCAGGTATTGTTCTTTCACTGCTTGTTACATGTTTGATTCATCCAACACTGCATTCTGAAAAACATTTCTTTTTTTTTATTTCACTGTTGCATTCAATTTCAGAGTTGTTTTTTCTCTGTCTAGAAAGCTTTACATCCAAGACACAGTTTATCATTCAAGCTTATGCAAGCTTCTGTAAATAAATGCAATATTCAGTGACAGCTCACTATATCATTTTTCAAACTTCTGCATGTGTGAATTTAGTATGTGTCTGGACACGCTCTGGTTTTTTATATACCAGATATACATATATTATTCATACATGCATATTCAGGTATGCATGTATAATATATCAAATCATTACATTAGTAATGAGATATCTGCGTGTGTGTTAGTGTATGATTACACACACACACACACACATTTATATGTGTGTGTGGAATTCATGATGAACAGAATGCAACAGGAACAACGAAGGGAAGGACAAGAAAACACACGAATATGCCGAAGGCCTTTTCGCTAATGCTTCGTCAGGGCATACATGACAAGAGGCACATAGAGGAGTATTTGTACAAAAGTTGGGTGCTCAGGTCACGTCGGTAATCAGGTGAGAGACGACCTAGGATAGTTCGTGGCTCCCGTAGCGGTGTTGATGTTGTTGGTTGTATGAATGAACGCCACGTCTACCATCTTCCTTTGTCGTGGGGCCAGGCCTTGCTTTATGATGGAGGCCTGGGACCACTTCGGGAGGTGACCGTCGGGGTCTACGTGAACGCTTTTCGTGTCGTGGCGTCGGAGAGCGCTGCGGTTTTGGCTGATTCGTTGTTCGTGCAGTCCTCGTGCTGTCTCGCCTATGTAGACTCTATCACAACCACCACAGGGTATGCTGTACACCTGGCTGAGGGGTCTGTTGTGGTCTGACCTCTTTTCTCTCGCGATATCTCCGATCTTCTTGCCTGAAAACGTAGCTATCTTTAGAGTGCGACCCCTGTGTTTTCTTGTCCTTCCCTTCGTTGTTCCTGTGTGTGCGTGTATGTGCGCGCGCGTGCGTATATATATATATATATATATATATATTATATATTATATTTATATATATATATATATATATATATATTATATATATATATATATATACATATATATATGTATGTATATAATATATATTTATATATGTGTATATATATGCATGCATGTATGTATGTATGTGTACTATATATACATATATATATATATATATATTTATATATATATATATATATATATATATATATATATATATATAATATTATATATATATATATTATATATATATATTATATATACATACATACATTTATATATATATATATATATATATATATATATATTATATATATTATATATATACATATATGGAAACATACGTGTGTTGTGTGTGTGCGAGCGCACACGCTCACAGACATATGCGAACTTGTATTTTCATAATTTCACTCCACAACGCAAGCTCCCTCATAAACGAGAGCAAACCACATGCAAATTACACCAGATATACGTTGATGGCTGTTGCCCCCAAGTGTAGCCAACTTATGGGTCTAGCTCTGGTTGTAATCCAAATAGTGCGGCCCAGTTATGACCCATGGCGCATATTGTATTTTGCATTAGACTTTCAATTCCATATAAAAGGCAAAGTGCGTTTTAAAACCGTTTCATTTGTACCGCAGCTGCAGTGACAGGATAGTTGTTTATCAATCTATTTATTATGCATAATCGTTATCATAACTAACATTATCATTTTACTCTGAATGTCGTTTTTATTATTATCGTTATTATTATTATCATCATCACTATCATTGTTTTAATTGTTACTAATGTTATTATCATTACTATCATTATCAATTTGTTGATTATTATCATTATCATTATCATTATTACTCATATTGTTATTATTATTGTCGTTCATTATCATCATATTCATTAATGATGATATTGTTACAAATATTTCATATTTCTTATAATTTCTCTTATCATATTCATTTATTATCTTTATTGCCATTATTATTTCCTCCTTATTATTGTTATTACTATTACTGTTGTCGGTATCATGATCATTATTACCATTATTTTTATTATGATAATTATTGTTATTATTACTATAATTGTTATTATCATTAGCATCACCTTATCATATTATTAATCATAATTGTTATTATCATTATTATTAGTTTCATTGTTTTCATTATTGCCATCCTTAAAATCATTATCATTATTATTATTACTATTATTATTGTTACTATTGTTATTATTACTATTGTTATTATTATTATTATTATTATTTATTTATCATCATCATTATATTATTATCATTATTATTATTATTACTATCATCGTCACCGACACCATTATCATTATCATCATCACCCGTCATCATTATCTATATCTTTTTATGATTATTCCTATCACGGCTATCATCATGATCATTATCCTCGTCAGAATCACTATCATTATGTTGCTGTAATCATCAACGTAAGTGAAATTCCGGGCCCTTTGCTGCTTCCAGGACCTCTGTGCTATCTTTCCTGGACCTGCCCTTTTCTCTTCTCTATTTCCTTCCCTCCTTCCTCTCACATTCTCTCTATTTTCAATATTCCCTGCCTCTGCGCTTCATAAGCCTTGTCATTCTTCCCCTGTCTATTCTTTTTACTCTTTTTTTCTTTTCTTTTTTTCTTTTTCTTTTTTCGTGTTATTTTTTGTTTCTTTTTTTTCTCTCTCCCTTCCCTTCAGTTGGTCCCTTCCTATCTCCCTTCCTTCCTTCTTCCTCTTGCGTTCATTCCCACCCTTTATCTCCTCCTCTCCTCCTCTTCCCCGTCTTCGTCTCCCCTATCCTTCCTCCTTTTCTTCGTGTGAGCAACATTCAGTCGGACGACCCAGCAGGAAATTAGATCGGGTGTTTCCACGTGAGCAAACCTGCTGGGAGGTGGGCCGTCTTGGTGGGTAGGTGGGCCGCAAGCCGGGTGGCTGGGTGGCTGGGTATACTAGGTGGATAGAAGGGAGGGTTTGGTAGGTGGCGGTTGGGTGGGTGGGTGGGCATACTAGGTGGGTAGAAGGGCGGGTTTGGTAAGTGGTTGGGTGGTTGGGTGGGTATACTAGGTGGATAGAAGGGAGGTTTGGTAGGTGGGTGGGTAGAAGGAAGGGTTTGGTAGGTGGGCGGGGGGTGGTTGGGTGGGTTACTAGGTGGGTAGAAGGAAGGGTTTGGTAGGTGGGGGTGGGAGGTTTGGTGGTGGGCGGGTGGGTGGGTGGGTAGACTAGGTGGTAGAGAGAAGGGTTTGGTAGGTGGGTTGGTATGATAGATGGGAAGATGGGTTTGGAATATGAGTGAAGGGGTGTGCTAGGTGGGTGGGTGAAGGGGCTCGGGTGGAGGGATCTCGAGTGGGAAAGGTGGGTGGGTGGGTTGGAGAGGGAGTGAGAGGTCCGATAGAGATACCGAGGGGAGAGGGAGGGAAACACCACTAAAAGAGATATTGGGAAGAGAGATGGAGGGAGGAAGAGAAAGGCAAGGTAAAGGAAGAGAGAGAGGGAAAGTATATAGTAGAGGAAGAGAGGGGAGGGAGTGAGGAGAGAGAGAGCGAGGGAAGGGGAGGAAGGGATATATAGATAGATAGATAGATAGATAGATAGATATAGATAGATAGATAGATAGATAGATAGATAGATGAGAGAGAGAGAGAGAGAGAGAGAGAGAAAGGGAGAAAGCGCGAGACAAGTTCAAATAGACAGATAAACAGATACAGATAAACAGAATCAGAAAGAAAGAGAGACAGAAAAACAAACAAAGAAATAAAACGAGAGAGAGTGAGAATCCAAAAGGGAACAGAACCCAGGACAGGCTTAAAAAAGACAATGGACTTAAAAACACTCCTCGAGAAAGATCCCCTCATCAAAGGTCCTAACGGTGATGATTAAGGTAGACATCATGAGGGCAGGACAGTAAGGTGAGGCAAGGCTTAGAAGAGACACGTAGGGATGAGACCCGAAGACCAAAGAGACACGAGAGAATGAGTAGCATGAGGGACTGGCTCTCCTCTGATACACTGGAGAGAGAATGAGACAATGAGGCATAACGGCTGGACACAGGAAGGTCGTATAAATATTATGGCCGGAGTAAAAGGCATGACGTAGCAGAGACAGAGAAAGGAGGGAGAGGGGGATAAAGGGGGAGGAAGGGAAATAAAGATGAGTGAGTGAGTGAGAGAAAAAGATAGAGAGAGAGACGAAGGGAGAGAAAGGGGGATAGAGAGAGAAAGAAAGAGAAATAGAGATGGGGGGGGGAGGAAAGAGAGAGAAAGCTAGGGAGTGTGAGAGAGAGAGTTGAAGAAGGGAAG
>NW_020869478.1:7500-20000 GCF_003789085.1 Penaeus vannamei
TCTGCCAAGATTAATTTGAAGTCTAGATATTGTTTGGGTTTTGACTCCATATCCTTTCTGTATTCCAGCCAACAGTTGGCAGTTACAACATCAAGTACATGCAATACCACCCTAACAGTCCACTTCTTAGTGCGATTGGGGCTTCTGTAATAGCTGACTATTTGGTCATGAACATCCACACCCCCATGGCACTGTTGTACTCCCTTACCACACGGGGCCTCTTTACACCAACATGGGTATTGGTAGCCTTAGACCACCGCTGGCATATATCTTCGTCATCAATAGAGAACTCATTGGAAGCCATTAGTACCAACTTTTTGTCATACCAAGCAGTCACAGCCACCTTGTTATCATTTCGGACTTGGCAATCGGATGCCCCTCTGCCCTCTTTGCGCAAGGTTGCCTCAGTCTTTAATATTTGCTTAGCCTCTTTAGGTACCATGTTTTTCTTTATTGTGCCTGTTCCTCGAAGGCCTCTGTCATACAGATCACACAATAAGTTTGAGCTTGTAAAAAATCTATCAAAAAAGATACTTGTGCCAGCATCCACACTGCGCACAAACCTTAATACTGCTGCTTCACCAGTTGTGAGGGTTCTGTCAGGTTTAACATTCAGCTTTTCAATAATGGATAGCAATGCTTCTTTAGTTTGAAAAATTTCAAAATCGAGTACCATTCCACTTGGAGAAGCTAGGACAAACATTTTTAACCCGTCTGGGAAAGGTTTGCCAGGGACATGTTGCCTGATACTGATTCTACCTCGAAAAGGAATCATGCTTTCATCAATACTGACCTTCGATGGCCTTGGCAACTCGCTGCAACGAGTTCGTACTGCTTCCAACAAAGGTCTTACTTTCCATAACCTGTCACTTTTTTGTCGTCTTCCAATACAGTGTTATCATTAATAACCTTTAACGAATGTCTGAGACGGAAAAATCTCTCTCTTGCCATTTTATCAGCTATCCAAGGGATCCTAGTTTTTGACTGCCAATACATTCTAATTCTTGGCATCTTTATGATTGACATAGCAAATGTCATTCCTATGAAAGTGGCAATTTCTTTGCTGTTTGTGTTAATACATGCACCTGTAGTTTCAATTGATTTCATATTTGTATACATTGCAATATCTCCCAAAAAATCCTCACTGACATAAGATAGGAAATACTCAATTGGTTTCAGTAAGTTACAAGCTCCTAAATTTTCTGTTGCATTCTGAGGAGCATGGTCTACGAAAGATTTATTTCGTAGGTAAAACAATCTTCTTGGCTCCCCAGCAGTTGAAGATACAGATATCTCCTGGAGATCCTCTTCAGAATCCGAGTCCGAAGAAGTGACAGCTTCTTCAACTCCAATTAGTCTCCCAGATGACGTCACTGCCTCGGGTAGCCAGTCATCATCACTCTCACTGAAGTCACTTTCATCAAGGAGATCCAGAAAAGACCTAGTCTGTGATTTGCCATCTCCTGTATGGGAGTAGTTGCTCCCTGTAACAATATAATAGTGCAGAGATGCTATGAGACAAACGTGATGGCTCTGTTCTGCCTAAGCTGATTAAGATGAAGTTGTAACATTGCCATGTGTTTTGTCTTGGAAATTATTGGAAAATTCTAGCATTAATCAGAATGGCAGAAATATTATCATACTGATACATTATAAAATGCAATGCCCCACCTCTTCTTAAACGTGCAGCATCAGTTTGTCGAGATATAGATGGGCCTGGTTCACTACTGTAGCTTCTTGATGATGGTGCACCACCTACAAAAGAATTGTATTTAAGATAATTTGCATCACTAGTTAGTTCAAGTTCGTCAAATAAGGTTACCATCACATAAAATTAATAGTATCACAAATTTATTGCAGGTATTTAAAACAATGGAACATGCATGATATCCCACCAGGAGGTTGACTCACCAGCCTCTTGAGATGTACTTGTGGGGTCATCATGCTTCCTGACAACTGATGGTTTGTCACCTGCAAAAGTAATAATTTTTTATTAAATGTTATAGTTACCCCTTTCACACATTCCTGTAAGACCCAAGTGTCACAAGGATGATCGGTGTAATCGTAGGTCACATTCAACATCTATTTTTTCCCATTAATAAATAACAAACTTTGACAAAACTGTCGGAAAAATGCCCCAAGACTTTCATTATCATATCAGCATTGGAATTTCCGTCAATAACCAACAAATATCAAAGTATTTAACAAAAATCCAAAAAGTAGACGAAATTTCAGTCGGAAAAGTCCCGAGAGCACTTATATGATACACTTTTATTTTGCTTGTTTTTGCTAATTTTACACCATCATTTAAGCACGTCAAGCACTTACAATGATGAACTAAGGTTTAAAGTTCAATAAAATAAGCATGTTAAACTTCTACACAAACTGTACGAAGAAAAAAAGGAATATTTACCAGAGCTTGTGGATCTCAGTTTCCGCGGCATATTTGTTGTCCTCTTGCCAGCTGTTGGCTTCTGAGAGGTTTCTAAACCAATCAGAAAGCAAGACGCAATCATTGACGTCACTATGACGAGCGGCAAAGTCCTCTTCCTCGCGCGTAAAGTTCAAAAATCGCTTGAGAAGTTGCGTAATCAGGATGGCTACCGGTCTCAATATATATATATATATATATATATATATATATATATATATATATACATTACATATATGAATATATATTCATATATATACATATATACACTTAATATATATAAAAATATATATATATGTATGTATGTATATAAAAATACATATATGCAAACATATATATACATATATATATATATATAGATAGATAGATAGATAGATAGATAGATAGATAGATAGATAGATAGATAGATAGATAGATATAGATATAGATATAACGAACTTCACGACCAGCGGAAGTTAATTCTTCAACTTAACTGCTATCTTCAATCAACAGAAACAAGAATTCTTCACAAATCATACGTTTCGAGTGTTCAACACCCATCTTCAGTGATGCCAAAAATTAACTGTAAAGGATTCAAGAAACATTATCCAAAAGTTTTCAAAAAAACATATTTACAATAAATTTGTTAAAATACATATATATACATACATATATACACATATACATATATACACATACACACATATGTGTATATAGATACATATATAAATATATATGTGTGCATATATATATACACATCTATGTACATTTCTCTATGTATATATATATACATGTGTGCGCGCAAGTGTGTATGTGTGTGTGTGTGTGTGTGTGCTAAACATTCTGACACAAGTAACAATACTTTTTAAAATATAATTGTTAAAGATTTTCCAATTCATTTAGGAAATATGTTGCTTGTCTGAATATTGCAAGACATATTCCATTCATTACGGGAATAAAATCATAGTCTCACAGTGAATCCATATGAATTCCAGAACAACTATTCGATATATGAAACAGAATGAGACAAATTCGAAATCCAAAATACCAACCCTTCTGTAACAAAAAATTCTGTTCTTTATTAAATGTTTCGACACCCCTCCTGACGATACCTTACCGTGTAGCTCTACATATGTAACTGTGTGTTTGTTTGATTTAGATAAAAGGCACAGAGAAAAAGAGAAAAGAAAGCCAAACATATAGTAACATAGAACCGGCAACACAAACACACAAACAGCGACAGAGAACTTGGGATCAGAACCGAATAAGGGATTGGAGTCGAAAAAAGGATCGGAACTGTTAGCGTCTCTGTTAGCTCTCGTGAAGGAAGGAGATGGAAATGGGCGATAATTACAGATGCTGAGCGATGGCGTAAACTTGACTTTAGGTTCATTTTTAAGTGTGAATTTTGTAAATATTCCAAATTAACTTTCTCTCAAAAGTCTAGACGTTATTGACAGATTTCTTCATGAGTGGAATTTGGTATGTGTGCGCGCGCGTTCGTGTGGATGCGAGTGTGTGTGTGCTTGTGTGTTCGTGCCTTTGGGTGTGTCATTTCATCTCCGGCAGGAGTCTTTATCAAACTAATCAAATATTCATCCATTTCGGTACTCATCTCTGCTGTTTACACATCTCATGTAGAGTAAAAGTGCAATATAACAACCAAGTCTAAAGTTAATGATACACCGGTACCGTTGTAATTTCAATTGAAAGCGAAATTAAGCGTTGCAATTTATGAAGCGTCTTATTTTCTTTCTTTCTTCGCTGATTTACATCTTCTGTAATCATGTTCAACCAGATAGGCAAATACACTCACACGTAAGAAGTTCACATAAGGACATTTTAAAATAAGGAAATACCGTGAAAATACAACGACTGTCATATTCCCAGAAACCTAAAAAAAAAAAAAAAAAAAAAAAAAAAAAAAAAAAAATTCATTCATTCTTACATAGAGGACGCAGTCACAGGTTACGATATAGAACACTTGGGGATCGACGAACACGATCGAGTATGCTCGTCCAGGGATGTTCAAACACTGTTCAGCGTAGGGTTACTTAGCACAGCCTTTGTAGTGTTGGCTGTACACTTCCACCTACCATAAAGTATTCCACGGTGTTGTGAGGAGGTCTTGTTGATTGTTAGCTGGATTTCCATTTCGAATCTGCAGGATATGTGGCACACCACGGATGTCATTGTAGCTCTTGGCGAGTTTCTCTTTCGACAGGCTGCTGTCATAGGAATGGCATTCTTATCTTTAAAAAAAAAATAATAAAGAAAATAATATAAATAAAAAAATAAATAAATAAATAATAATAATATCTTAATTCAATGCCACCGGAGAAATGCTGCGTTCACTTTAAAATAGTTTTCTTAAGTGAGATTTGTGCATTATGGAATTCTTTGGAAGTCTCTAAGCTGAGTAAAATATGCCAGATGTGATTGTGACATCTGCATGTTTGATTTTCAGTGTCATGGGAAGTAACTATTTTGCCATCTAATAAAGAAAATTTAATATTCACAAGATAAACCGCGGATAAGAAATGGATGATGATGGATATTAAAAGGATAAAAACGTTGTGTTCGTTTCACCTCTTTCATACTTTCTTTCACTAATATATATGCTTGCTTTGTTCTTTCTTTCTTTCTTTCTCATTATTTCATTATCATTATTATTGTTATTATTATTTTAGTTATTGATCTATTCTTTAACCCTGTCCTGTTCTACGGACACTCGCGTACCATTCATCACATTCTCAATCTTGCCTGGGGCTTACGGGTCATATTGGTATGTTTTCAGAGGCTGACAATAAATAGCTTGAGGCTGACAACATGAAACCAGAAGATGGGACGAACAAGCATATTGACAGAAGAGATTCGGTCACAACTCTAACGCAAACAATAAATCACTCTTTATATCTATTTGGTTTTATATTATTGAATAACGACAGCTGGGGAAAATAATCTAAAAGACTCGGAACAAGGTAAGCACTTGCTGACAGAAGCAAGAACGAGCTGGTTCTGTCGGCGGCCCCTTCCGTGCGTCCCTTTAGCAGGGGCGGTGACTATAAACTCTAACAGAATTTCGTATACCATAAAGTATAACCGTCGATCCCCTCCTCTAGTCAATCTATAAATAATAAATATAAACATAAATCTATAAATAAGTCTAGTTTTACTCACAAGAGACATTATTTTATTGTTAAATTTTTAAACGTTTTAATTATTTGAACTTTTCGATCCCACAAGGCATTCACCGCTAATGAGCTTAGCCTCGAGTTCAGATATTGAGGTGCGGGTAATTTTAAATCATCATTCACTCAATCATAAAATGGATATAATAAAAATATGAAAATAATAGAAGACAATTACGTGCATATTATTATTTTATACTTGTGATATCTGAAGAGATTTTTTTTTTTTTTTTTTTTGCTTTCAAGATGTTATTTTTATGGTTCTTTGTTAATCTTCAAGATTCTTTTCCATTTCAAGATTTATTTTTAACAATGTCATTATTATCATCGTTATAACTATTATTATTGTTCCATTTATTGTTATCTTTATCATTATAATAATTGCTATTATCGTTATCATATCATTTGGTAGCAGAACTAGTAGTAGTAGTATCATTATCATTATTATTATTATTATTATATTTTTATTTTATTACTATTATTATTATTTCTATTGTAAGCAGGAGCAGTAGTAATAGTACTGTTGGTATTAAAGTTATTGTTATACATTTCGTCATTATATATATATATATTATATTATATATTGTTTTTTTTACTTGCTGGGATTGTTTTTTATCATTGTTATCATTATCATTATTATTTTGTTATTGTTTTATTTTTATAATCATTATTATTACTATTATCATCATCATTAGTAGTAGCAGTAATAGTATAATTTATTATTATTATATGTGTGTGTGTGCGCGCGCGTGCGTATATACTTACTAAATTAGCAGGTAAAGAACCTGCACAAAATACGACGCCATTGCCAGTTATCTCTACACGTCCTCCATGTTCCTCTCCCTCCTTCACGAGAGCCGACAGCGGCGCCATCTCAGTCTATTGCTCTGAATTACCTTCGAAGCCAATTCGGTTCCGATCCCTTATTCGGCTCAGATCCCTTATTGGGACGATGCGTCATCCGCCGTCTGGCAGCAGCGAACCCAAGTTCTCTGTCGCTGTTTGTGTGCGTGTTTTACCCTCGTTTTACTCTTTCTTCGTTTCGTTTTATATATATATATATATATATATATATATATATATATATAGTATATATATATATATATATATATATATTATATATATATATATATATATATATATATATATATATATATATGCGTGTGTGTGTGTGTGTGTGTGTGTGTGTGTGTGTTGTGTGTGTGTGTGTGTGTATGTGTGTGTGTGTGTGTGTATGTATATTTATCTATACGTCTATACTCATATAAAAATAGCAGAAAAAAAAATTCCAGATTCTAGACTCAAAGAAAATTCAGGAATTATGAAGATGGCTGTTATACTTCAGACTGAAACTAGTACAATAAGAAAAAATAGATAAAATATTAGAAACAAACACACACACTCACAAGGTAAGGGTTGCATGTACTCGATCGCCAATGACAGGATGAACATTTCGAAGGCAAATAATGTACATAACATTTTTATAGTCCACCATTGCAACGGAGATGGAAAGTCAAAACATATTTATAATGTTCAGATATGAAAGGCACGAGTAAGATCAAATACTAATCTATATTGTATCATATTTGACTTAGAATGCAGCCACGAGTGTTCAGCAAGATTAACTATTTGTAGTAGTGATGACGAGGCAGAGCTCATATCATTGAAACGTACAAATACTGCAATGTTATAGGTACCAAGATATTACATGAATTATTTACATTGCAGTAGTTTGATACGTTCTACATATTCAAAGGCAGTTTCCATATATCCATAGAACAATTTAACAGTAATCCACCATACCGCTTGTTCAAATGGGTACTTAAAAACCACATTTCATACTGCGTGGATTATACAAACGAGAGAAGAAAATATATCTTATTTCAGTAAAACGTGATGTCATCAGTCGACCACAGATCTCACGAAACAAGCCTCTGTAATACACTGCAACTCTCGTAGCGCAGTGCATGCTATCAATAGTCTATCTCCTTCCCCGTGGCATGGGAAGTTCAAGACTGACTTGTAGTGATACGCTTGTGATAATATCAACACTTGAGAAGATAACTCTGAGATAGGTATTTCGCATGTTGGTGTCCGTGGGTGTGAATCAGCTGATCAGAGCGCCGAGTCGGAGTATCACAGAACACTATGATGCTTTGTAATTTCTAACACAAGATGGAATGGAGCGGAAACCTAAACACATTCTCCACAAATTCATGGGAGTATCGGAGTCATACCTTCAGCCGTGTGATGGGAGGATTGTTATAGCTGGAGGGATACCTAGCTGTCAGTAAGGTCGGGCGTATAGTGCGTGTAGAATTCTCAGAACTAACGTATGCTGAAAGATGGCTGTGATGTTGATATGCTGGTGTTGATGACATTCATATGGATATATGTGACATATAGTGTGTGTGACGTATAGTGCGCGTAGATTTCTCAGAACTATCGTATGCTGAAAGATAGCTGTGATGTTGCTAGCATTCATATGGATTTGTGTAACATATTGAATATCTTAGTACACACAGATATATGAATTTGCTTTTAATCTGTTTATGTGCAGATATATAATAATTTTGCCTTTTAAAACACGCTACTTTTTATAGCTATAACTTCAATTAAAATGTCAGTTTATCTGTATTAGTATTCAGATGGAGAGACAGAGTTTTGAAATTTAATGAGGATAAAATTACATATTTACGAACGCTATGAAAGTAAACTGACAGCTTGGTGCCTCAGTTTATAGTTTTAAGAAAGAGATTCTATCGCCAAAATATCTTTTCTCTCGTATTTGTAAAAGGTTTTTAATGGACCAGCAAATATAAGCTGGCATTGGAGTTGATATAAAGAAATACACTAATATGCAAAGGATATACATTAAATCCAAAACTACAGAACTTTATATATGATGAAATGGAAAGCTAGGGATGCACTGTGAAAGTATATCATAAAAAGTTTGGAAAGCAATAAGCTGGCATTGGGGTTGATATAAAGAAATACACTATATAAGGATATAAATCCAAAACTACAGAACTTTATATATGATGAAATGGAAAGCTAGGGATGCACTGTGAAAGTATATCATGAAAAGTTTGGAAGCATCATAACAAAAAAAATAATAATAAAATAATAATAGTTTATACCGCGCTATTACAATTTCTGTCGTGCGTTCAGTCGGAAGTTTATTGGTGGAAAATGATCATTTCTTCGAGTCAAAAAAGAGAAAACACTGTAAGGGAAAATTTAGTAGAACGGGAATACATACCTATTTGCCGTCCTCTCTTCCGGTATTTATATTCTGTTTTATGAATACGTGTAAACACAGGAAGAGAGAAAGACCAATTCAGGGAAGTACAGATCTATAAGGCCAATGAAACTGAGGACTTGCAGGGTCGTTCCCTCTTGCACCCACACACGAGAACGTTGCCGAGGTTAGCTTACGCAACACTTAGCAAATGAACAAACACAAAGACACTCCTTTTTGCTTCCAGAAATATCACCGAAGGACAATCGAACACCTTCCAATGTGTAGGCAGCACAGTGGAAGCAGTATTTGCTGGCTTAGCAACAATAAGGCCACAACAATTTGATTTGTTGCTTTTCTTTCTTTCTTTTTTTTCTCTTATTTTTTATTTTTCATTTTTTATTTTTTTAGGGAAGAATAAAGTGCAAAAAGTCTAACGTGAAGATAAAGGGCTTACAGATCTTAAAGAATAACAGGATTATTCAAGTTTTCAGCTTTTCATGGCACGTGTTATGTAATGAATCCGGTTTTAGTTAATGAATTCCTTATAAAGAATATTTTTTTAACTGAATTTACATGTTGCATTTTTTTTTTTCCTGATTGGTTGTCGTCCAACATGTTTGCGAAATCAAAACTTGTAGTGATTTCCTGTCCAGCCNCCACGCCCATCCACAAAAGACCGTTTTCCCTCCAAGCGCCCACACACAGGCTTCCACAAAGGCCTTTCCCTCAACGCGCGCATCCACAAAAGACCTTTCCCTCCACGCCCTCACAAGAGAACCTTTTCCCTCCACGCCCATCCACACAGGCTTTACCACAAGAGGCGCTTTCCCTCCACCGCCCATCCACAAAAGGCCTTTCCCTCCACGGCCCTCCACCAAAAGACCTTTTCCCTCACGCCCATCGCGACACGGGGCTTCCACGAAGAAGGCCTTTCCCCCTCCACGCCCATCCACAAAGACCTTTCCCTGCCACCGCCCAATTCCACGACAAGACTGTTCCTCCACGCCCATCCACACAGCCTTCCCCAAAGGCCTATTCCACTCCACGGCCCAGTTCGCACAAAAGAACCTTTCCTCCACGCCCATCACAAAAGCCCCTGTTCCCTCCACGCCATCCACACAGGCTTCCACAAGAGGCCTTTCCCCTCCCACGCCCATCCACAAAAGACCTTTCCCTCCACGCCCATCCACAAAAGGCCTTTCCCTCCACGCCCATCCACAAAAGACCTTTCCCTCCACGCCCATCCACACAGGCTATCACAAACGGCCTTTCCCTCCACGCATCACAAAAGACCTTTCCCTCCACGCCATCCACAAGAACCTCCCTCCACGCCCATCCACCAAGGCTTCCACCAGGGCAACTTTTCCCTCCACCCCACCACAAAAGACCATTTCCCTCCACGCCCATCCAACAGGCTTCCACAGGGCCTTTCCCTCCACGCCCATCCACAAGAGACCTTTCCCTCCACGCCCATCCACACAGGCTTCCACAAGAGGCCTTTCCCTCCACGCCCATCCACAAAAGACCTTTTTTTTTTCCTCCACGCCCATCCAACAAAAGGCCATTTCCCTCCACGCCCTCCACAAAGACCTATTCCCTCCACGCCATCCACACAGGCTCACAAGGTGCCTTTTCCCTCCACGCCCATCCCAAAAAGGCCTTTCCCTCCACGGCATCCACAAAAGAGCTTTCCCTCCCTGCCCTCCACAAAAGGCCTTTCCCTCCAGCCCCAATCCACACAGCCTTCCCCAAGAGGCCTTTCCCTCTACGCCCATCCACAAAACACCTTTCCCTCCACGGCCCCCCCCCCCCCCGCCGACGTCAAGACCAGCTCAAAAGGAACAAGATGATCGCGCAACCGGACGCAGCCGAAGAAGGGGATTTACTGCCGGCTGTAAACTTATCCCTTTCACTTTATCCGAAAGCCGGCCGAGTTATGTAGATTATATCAGGCCAACAAGGCTTAGAAGGCAGGCTGTTGTGTAGACTTTGGGCCGATAAGAGGCCTGAGCACAAAGGCCGTCGCTGTCGTTACAGATAACAGGAGCGCGCTTGACATTGTTGATGAAGGAATGGGGGGAGGGAGGGGGAGGGGGAGGGGGAGAGTTTTTTTCCCCCTTTTCTCTCTCTCTCTCTCTTCTTTCTCTCTTCTCGCTTTCTCACTTTTTCTCTTCTCTCTCTCTCTCTTCTCTGTCTCTCTCTCTCTCTCTCTCTCTCTCTCTCTCTCTCTCTCTCTCTCTCTCTCTCTCTCTCTCTCTCTCTCTCTCTCTCTCTCTCTCTCTCTCTCTCTCTCTCTTCTCTCTCTCTCTCTTCTTTGCGTGGAGAAAATTATGATGGAGATAAATTTAAAAGTGGGAAAAAAGGTAAGTGGGTGTACTTTTTGAACGGTGGAGAAAGGAGGGAAGAGTAAGTAGAGAATTAAAGGAAAGAGGAGAGAGTAGAAATGAGAGAAGGGGAAAAAAGGGATAGAGACAAGAAGAAAGCTGGTAAAAAGGGGAGGAGAGCGCCAGAGGAAGAAAATGAAGAGAAGATGATGAGAAAGAAAACCAAGTAAGGAAATGGCGGGAAGAGAGAAAGAAAAAAAGGAAAAGATAAGGAGGAAAGAAAGAGGAAGGGATTGGAAGTAAAGGAAGAAGATAAAGCAAAAGGAGAGAATGAGGTAAGAAATAATCGGAAGATAAAGGGGACGAAGGAGAAGGAAGTAAAAGGAAATGAAGAGAAAGATGGGCTCAGAAAGGGATAAGGGGAGAAGAGAGAGGTAAAAAAAAGAAGAAGAGGGGAGTAAAGGAACGAAAGGAGAAAAGAAAAGAGAGATGAAAAGACGGGAAAAGAGAGCAGAGAAAAGGAGGAAGAGAAGAGTTAGCAAGAACGAGAAAAAGATCGAGGAGACAGATAAAAGAGGAGCAGGTGCAAAGAAACGCTAAATGGGGAAGGGAGACGGATTGTAAGAGAGTTAGAAAGATAACGGGGAAGAGGCACAATAGGATGAAAAGAACAGTTGAACAAAAGAACGTCGGGAAGAGGAGCGGGAGAAGGGAAAGGGCGAGAGGAGCGAATAACGACCCCGAGGAGAAGCATGCCAATATTTTTAGAAAACGACCAGCGATATCGTCGTCAATCCTTCATCACATCCGGGAATGCTGGTCGCGGCGCGTCTTCGAGAGCCCCGGCGTCTTATGAGGATTTCGTGAGGGTTTCGGCCGCCGCTGTCGCATTTCAGGCGGGGTCGTTGCTAGAGCCAAAAGGACGCTCCCTTCACCTTTCGCCTCTCGAGCCAACCTGCAACTTCCTGCCGTCCGGGACCTGGAGGAGTTCATCCCGTGCCGCGTTCCCCTGCACTTACTCAACTGTGAACTTGTTTTCCGCCACGCCAGCAGCTTAGACCCGTTGCCTGGTGCTCATTTCTCCTCGTCCCGCCCCTCACGAGGCTACTTACACTCCTCACTGCTCGTCGCGGCTCGTCTACGGTGCTCTGGCGGAGCGGATGCCTCGCCAACGCGCCTCTCAACACGAACCCTCCATCGCCAGAACACACACACAAACAACACGAACTCCCGCCGCTGCCAGTGGGACGCGGAACAGCTGGCGAAGCGGTCAGGAACCCCCTCGTTGCATTTAACTCTCGCACAAAGGTGTTCACGCCTGGAGATCAATA
>NW_020869478.1:65000-75000 GCF_003789085.1 Penaeus vannamei
ATATATGATATATATGTTAATGTGTAATTATATATTAACTATTACATACTCTATATGCACAATACTCACATTACATAATAGTTAATACATATTAATATTATTATATATATATATATTATAATATTTATAATATATTTAATAATTAGCTGTATTATATATGTATGCCAGTGTAATTATGTTATTAATATATATCTATTATAGTATATATATAATATAACATTACCTTATATAATATCTATACATATGTTAAGTATATATATCGAATATATGTATAGATAAATATGTGCATGCAAAAATATATATATACATATATATAGTATATATACCTATATATTATATATATATAATAATATATATATAATATTATACATATATGTCTTATTACTATATAATTTTAAAAGAATTAAAAACGTATATATATACACAAAATGTCATGTAATAATAGTTTATTATTTATTTATATATAATATTAATATGATTTATAATAGTATATATATATAATATAATTACTATTAAATATTATATATTATTAATATATATATATGTCTTGTGTGATGTGTGTGTGTGTGTGTGTGTGTTGTGTGTATATATATATAATATAAATAGTATATTATATATATATTATATAGTATATAATAATTATTGACTCCATTTATTATTACGTATTCTAAATATATGACACATATTATATAAAATCATCATCTATATAATATAAGTTTCTACACAGTGACTATACCATGTATTTATATAGCGTACGATATATATTATGTATATATATAAATATACATATACTATATAATATATATGTATATATATATATTAATATATAGATACATATATATATATATTTTATATATATATATATAATATATATATACAATATAATATATAATATCATATATATTATTCCTATATGTACTAAATATATATATATATATTAATATTTAATAATGTATAATATATATCATATATATATTATATTATCATATATATATTATTATATATATATGGTAGATAGATAGATAGATGATAGATAGATAGATAGACAGATATAGATAATAGATAGTAGATAGTAGAAGATTAGCATAGCATCAATAGATAGATAGATAGAATAGATAGATAGATTAAAATAGATATTAGAAAGATTTTCCTCTTCTCTCTCATCTACTCACTCTCTTCTCTCTCTCACTCTGCTCTCTCTCTCATCCTTTCCTCTCTCTTTTCTGCATGTCTCTTCTTCTCTCTGTCTTCCTGGCTCTGCGCGTCTCGTCCTCTCTTACTCTTCTCTCTCTCTTCCTCTATGTCTCTTGTGCCTCGGTGTTCCTGTCATCTCTCTCTCTCTCTCTCCTTTGTGATCTTCTCCGTTTATCTTTTCTCCTCTCCAGTTCCTCTTTCTCTTACTCTTCTCTTTCTTCTTCTATCTTCTGCTCTCTCTCTCTCCCACTCGTCTCTCTTCCTCTTCTCTTTCTCTCCTCTCCTTCTCTCCTCTCTCTCCTCTCCTCTCCCCCTCTCCCTTCTCTCTACACTCCTTTTTCTATCCTCTACCACAACAAATGCATTATATACTATACCTGAACTAATATTATATATAATATATATATTTATATATATACTAATATATATATAATATATACTATATATGGTCATATATAAATATATATGTATTACTACTACCTATAGCTATATAATTATCGTAGTAATATATACTATATACTTTATATATATATTATATATCTATAAGTGGATGTCATAAAAATATTCTTACCTGATATATATATATATATTATTACTTATATATCGTGATATGTTAATAGTAATATATCATATATTGATAATCATTTATTTTTATATATATTATATTATATATAACTATAGTATAATATATAATTACATATATGTTAACTATATATATATATATAACTATATATTATTATAGATAGTAATATTAGAGGAGAGGAGAGAGAGAGAGGGAGATGAGGAGATATGGTAAGTGAGAGAGGAGAGGAGAGGGAGAGAGAGAGAGAAAGAGGAGAGAGAGGAGGAGAGAGTGAGACGAGAGAAGAGGACTGAGAGAAGATGGAAGGAGAGAGTGAGAGAGAGATGAAAGACCCGAGAGAGAGAAGAGAGAGAGAGAAGAAATGATGAAGAGAGAGAGAGATGAGAGAGAGACGAGAGCATCAGCGCAGAGCTATTTAGTCGCTTCCAAGTGAAACGCGTAAAGAAGAGGTCTGGAGAGAGAAAGAGTCGCACTGCAGCTGACCGTGTCTCACCAACTGCACTCCTTCGACGTCCCCCTATCACACCACCGTACGAACCCAGTCCCTTCAGTAATCATTCTCCATAATACATTAGAGCTCCAATAACTCAGTCATCTAACATAATTATTAGCCTATAACACCATCCCCTCAGACGCTGACTAATCCACTCTGCTCTCCTTAGCGGCAGCGCCGCCGCCTTCCGTGACACCTCTCACGATCCTCCCGCCCTACATACCTCCCCGACGACAGCCTCATTGTCTGTACTGGGTCTCGCACACCTAATCGCACTTAAATAAGTGTGTCGTTGGGAATAGGCTCATAGCCAGTCGTGAACGGTTTACGGTAGCTCCTATATTTGAAGTGCTGACCTGATGCCAGACCATGTTTCGAGAAAAAATTGAAGGGTGATCTTCTGCGAACGGTACTTGCTGCGTAGTAAGTTTCTGAACTGAGTGGGTAGCCACCATTATTTGCTCTTATCTGCATTGCTGTAGTACCGTGCCTAGGCTCAGTTCCGTCATCTAGCTGTCTTATATATATATATATATATATATATATATATATATAATAATATATATATATATATATTATTTATATTATTATATATTATACATTATTTACATGTGAGATTGTTTGTGTAAGCATGTTAGTACTCCTCTTATTGTTTTTCTTACATAAATCGTTTCCGTGTTTGGTGTTTAACTTGCAACGTTCAATTTTGTTCAAGCTGTAGAAATCCACGATTGCATTTTCGTATAGATGTAATATTGTTAGGAAACAAGCACGTTATTCCAGTTTCTGTGGAAAGAGTGAAAGTCTAATGTATTTGATCTTAAAACGTTTGATGAGTAGGATAATGATGAAACACGGCATGATCGTAGTTATACCATGTTTCAGTTCTATGAATAGCTTAAAGAAATATATGACATATATCGGAAATTCTATGAATATCCTTTCAAAAAGTGGAAACAAATAAAAGTTCACGAAAAACAATGCTTGTGTTCTGGTCCACATATGTTTTGCAATATCTGGCTGAAACCCGATAACAAAGTGGGTGCAAAAGGTTGTATTTCAACATTCAGATTTGTCTGTTCAAGCTAACTGATTCACCGAATTAAACATAGAAGCTCTCAACTGAATAAGGCAAACTAATTTCCAAATGTAAAGGTTACATCAGACCCAGTTGTTTCTCGACTCTCAGACATATCAATATCAGCAATGTAAGAACACATTCCCAGAGTTAACTTTATTTACAGTTTCTACATTTTCAAAGACCATTCTCGGCAAGTAGAGCAACTGAGCCAACACCACTCCAAATGAGCTTGCTTTGAGGATGTTTACCCCACAGACCCGGCCTAAGTTTTCGTGGCTAAAGGGCTAATGCCTCACTCGGGTTCTTATGTAAGAGCCGCGAAGGGGGACTCACTCAGGGCTCCGGAACAATTAATGGCCTCCCCACGGCATCCCTTTTTACGTAAGGGGATATACTTACATGAGGATTTGCCTAAAGCGGTGTACTCACAGAACCAATTAACTAATTAGTTGGCGCGGGTGTTGGATATGCTGGGTGTGTATACATGTGTGTACCTTTTTTTTCTCGTGAGGGCGGTGCGAGTGCCTAAGTGTGTGTGGTTTGTGTGTGTTGTGTGTGTGTGTGTGTGTGTGTGGTGTTGTGTGTGTGTGTTTGTGTGTGTGTGTGTGTTGTTTGTGTGTCTGTCCTACAAACTGCAACACCTTAATAGCAGTGATACTACGTCCAAACCCAGGCAGCGAGACCTCGGCGAGTCTTACCACAGCACCCAAGACAACATCAGACTACGACTAATCAGCGCTAGTACACAGACCGCATGATCGATACAGGAAGAGAATGGGAGAGATAGTAGAAGCGATGGAAGCAGAAGACACGGGGAAATGACGCGTGCACAGAGAGATACCGACACGAGAACACCGCAAGAGAGTTGAGTAGACAGTTCCAGGCTGTGCAGTCGGGGATCGGAAGCAGGTGGGAATGGGTTTGGAGTCATTCTGAGAGGGAAGCGGAAGGCAGTCGTATTGGAAGGGACGAGAACAGGAAACGCTGTTATATACGAGTACAGTCGGTGACAGGAAACGCTGTATGGAATGGATTGTCCTGGGAGTGAATCTGGATTGACAAAGAGCATGGGATTCGGTAGGAACGTGGGCCGCAGCGATAGAAATAGAAGGGAAATTAGTGCATTAGGGATGGGCGGACACGGAGGCTGAAAGATGAAAGAAAGGCATTTCGTGACTGGTGAAATCGTGAAAAAAGATTGTCTTAATTTCGATAACTGAGCTAAGAGAAATGGAACTTTTAAAATATAGCTGGAGACGGCTGCGTAAAACCAAAAAGGAATTATTATTGATGAAGATAAGAACTAAAGGCGAATGTGGTATAACAGTAAAAGCGAAGGGAGAGAAAGGAGAGAGAGAGAGACAGAGAGAGAGAGAGAGAGAGAGAGAGAGAGAGAGAGAGAGAGAAATGTAATTAGGACGCAGAGTAAATAAAACGAATGTGATAGAGACATAGAAGGAATTTAAACAAAGGAAGGATACATAACAGCGTTTTTTGTTATCCAGCAAGCGGGAAAATATACACAAATGTGAAACAAGAAGCACTAAGAAAGTGAAAAACAATCAAATAAAAAGTAATTTGCATAAAGAGACAAAGCAGGGGTACGAATATGTAAATAAAAAGAAATAGCAGAGCAAAACAGGAAGTGATAAACATGACAAGTATATTATAGAGAGAACGTTAGGAGGGGGGGGGATAGAGAAAGATAAACAAAGAGGAAAGAAAGAGGAAGGAGGAGAGAGAGAAAATAAGATAACAGAAAGGTACAGAGACAGAAGAAAGGCACAGAGACAGAGAGTGAGAGAGAGACAGATAGTGAAAGACAGAGAGAGACAGATAGTGAAAGACAGAGAGAGACAGATAGTGAAAGACAGAGAGAGACAGATAGTGAAAGACAGAGAGAAACAGATAGTGAAAGACAGAGAGAGAAGATAAGCAGCACTAAAGAGAAGGGGAGGACAGACAGACAGAGACAGAGAGATAACAACATACGGTCAAGAAGAGAGAAGCGATAATAACAACTGCTGATGCTGCGGAAATTCCTAAAAGAACAGCCAGGAAATGAAATGTTAAGTTTGGACTCAGGAAATATAAAAGTAACTAAAACTGTCATTTATACAAAGCTAAAGAATAATCAAATGTAAACTAGACGACTGCACTTTAAGGGGGAAATTAAATAAAAGAATGAACTTAGACCAGAAATGTATGAAAATGAGAAAAAGAGTGAGGGTTTGAAATCGACTTTTTATTCAGCATGGACAACATGGTATGAAGATTAAAAAGTTGAATTAATGACATTGTCTATAATAGCAAAAGGATATATTTTGGAATGATAATTAGAGGCTGTAAAAGTTGCAGCAATATATTTGAAGTTGGCAGAATGTGAGAATGAGAGCATATGCAATACAGAATAATACATAGACTTTCTTCTGGTTTGGATGTAGCGTAATTGCAGAAAGAATGAGAATACCTATGGAAGACACATTCAAGATGAATGCGCCGTGGCGCTCGCTTATGCGATAAGCACGTGTGTTTTTGTTTATATCTCTTAATCTCTATCTACCTCTATCTAGTCTATTAATCTATCTATCTATCCTACACATCTATCTATTCTACTCATATATGACATATAACTATAGCGTAATTATATAATAATCCTATTATAATATATATTAGCTTATACTTACTTATTATATGTTTATATATTATTATGCATATAATATATTGTTAATAGTAATTATATATCTATAATATACTCATTGTGCTATTTAGTATTGATATATAGAGAGGCATTGGGAGAGAGAGAGACGGATGAGAGAAGAGAAAGAGAGAGAGAAAGATGAAGAGAGATGAGATGAAGACAGGAGAGAGAGAAACAGAGAGGAGAGACCAAAGAGAGAGCAGAGAGAGAGGAGGAGAAGAGAGAAACTGATACATGTATAATTATGAATATATATAGTCTACTGAGTAGATGTACATTATTTATCTTAATATATATCATCATGTAATGTATGTGGACATAGATATATATCTACACACAGAGAGAGAGATGAGAACGACGAGGTAGGTGAGCATAAGAAAGAGATTACTATATCTGATAATAGTAATATCTATATGTCCCTTATTATCTATATAGCGCCTAGTATAATATATGCATATGCATGTATGTATAAATATAATTACTGTCGATGTAATTATACCGATTTATGCTTAATACTTTTGTGATCTATTATTAGCTACTTATTTTAGCTTACATACTGTATGATAATACAGAAATGGAGAGAGAGATACGAGGAGGTAGCGGATTGGTGAATACAGGGGAGAGAGATGCCTTGAGGAGTAGTACAAGCCTAGTCAGTTTCCTGAGCGCTTATCGAGATGACGCCTCCAGAAACTGAGGGACAATTAGACCACGTGAGCGAGAGAGAGCATTTGATAGAGTATTACAGTTATGAGACGAGCGTAGAAAAGCTTTGATGCCTAAGGTAAGATGAGCAGTACTATACAGACGGTATTTTTTCGCAGAGTTAAGGTAAATGGAGAGACTAGATAGAGACTCCCTATATATCTCTACGAAGAGAGACGAAGAGAAGAGAATAAGAGAGACAAGGAAAGAGATAAATAGAAATCTATATCTAATAGAGCGAAGAGAGAGGAGTGATGTAGTAAAGATAACTAAGAAGGAAAGAAGATAGTATATATATATCTCGAGATGAGATGAGAGAAGAGAAGTGTGTAGAAAAGGAAATAGAATAGATAGATAATAATATATAGAGAGAAGAGAGAAAAACGAGGAAGAGAGAGAGAGAGAGAGAGACTTTGATTATCCAGTGTACTCAAGCTTAAAGCTAAGCCGAAAAGGAGAAAGAGCTGCCAAACCCATACAAAATATGCGCGAGTATAACAGTATATTATCCAAAGTAGCTTATGTGGGTCCATAATGGCGAGTCGGTTTTAAGTATGTGGTTCCCAGACACAATTTTTTCGCCAAGTTTCGCTGAAAATGCCAACATGCTCGCAGGCTCACAGCTGCTCGTCCTGTTGTCGGCTAACAGACGCCTTCACCGCGTGGAGGTTTTGGAGGAAAAATAAGATGGAAAAAAAAACTCTATGAGGAATATGTGTTTTTTCCTGTCAAGATCGTATATATATCTTGTATATTTACAGAGACAGCACACAGCATAAACAAACACAACACATACACACACATATATATGTACATAAACACACTATATATAAAATGTACATACACACACAGGCATACACACACACATAGCACCCAATATACATATATAGATAGATAGATAGACAGATAGATTAGATAAGATTACAAGCGTGTCTCAACAAATGAATAACAGAACATTTTAAATAATTGTAAAGTTTGTGTATATGAAAAATGTATATGCACTATAGCAGCTGATAACTCAACTGATTTTTTTCTTTCCAGATTAAACCCATTTATAATTAATGATGGCGGTCAGACCAAGCTTCGAACACAGGAACTTCTCCTAAAAATGCAACTGGAAGTGTGAAAACGCAGCTGAAGTGCAAAGACAGTTTAAGAGGGAATTTCAAACAGATCCACCGACGCTTCTGGCCATCGCTCGAATTAGAGAGAAGTTTGAAGCCATGGAAACTGCTCGGAATGTCCACGAGAACCGTTCTGCAAGAACATCGACTAACCCAATAAAGGTAGAAAGAGTGCTTCAAATCTCTAATTCGAGTGGTGGTAAATATCTATTAGTCTATATAATATATAGTATATATATATATATATATATATATATATATTATACTATATATATATATATATATATATAAATATATATAGTATATATATAATATATATATAATAATATATAATATATATATTATAATATAATATATATAATATATTAGTATGATGTTATTTATATATATTATTGGATATTATGTATAGTATATAGTATATAGATATATATATAATATATATATATATATATATAGTATATATACTATATATATTATATATATATATATATATATATATAATATATAGTATATATATATATATTTATAAATATAATATATATATATAATATATATAGTATTATATATAATAAGTATATATATAGTATACTATATATATTATTATATTATATATATATATATATATATATATATATATATATATATTATAGTATAATATATATTATTCATTATATATATATGTATATATAATATATAGTATATATATATATATATATATATATATAATAATTATATATTATATATTATATATTTATATATATACATACATATAAAGCACATGAGAGAATTTAATTCAAATTCAACAAGACTAACTCTTAACAAAACGGAGGGAAGAATTAGCCTAATCTTTAAGTCAGACCAACTGGCTCCACCTTACACCGCACACACTGCTAATCCCGACAAACTACTCCCATCATGACAGTCATTAACTCCATCGCTGTCATTAACTTCAGTAACCGGAGCAGACTAACGCCGCCTGTGTGAGTACTTTGCAATTTTGAAGATCTGACTCTGCCCTTCGCTCTGGCTGTTGATTTCACTCCGTTTCTGTGTCTGTGTGCGTGTATGTTTGTTTACATGTTTGTAGAGATGCTTTTGTCTTTCTGTTTGTGTGTGTGGCGTGTCTGTTTTGTTGGTTTCTCTCACCCGCTTTCTTTTTTCTCCCTCCCCCCTTCGATTTTTTTTCTCGTTTCTCTTCTCTCTGTCTGCCTGCTTGCCTCTCTCTTTTCTCTCCTCTCTCTCTGCTCTCTCTCTCTCTCTATCCTATCTCTATCTACTCTATCTATCTATCTATCTATCTATCTCTCTCTCGTCTCTCACCTCTTCTCTCCGCCTTCCCCCTCTTCCTTCCTTTCCCACCCTCTTCCTCTCCCTGCCACCCTTTTCTTCTCTCTCTCACCCACTTCCTCTTCTCCCCACCTCTTTCCTCTCTCCCTACTACCATCCCCCCTTTGCCCCCCTCCCCCATTTCTACTGGGCGTAAAATTGGTTAAAGGAGACAGCAGCTCCATCACGTGGCATTATCTTGTGCCAACTCTGCCTTCGCCAAAGTAAGTACTGTTTATCTGGAAGCCGCCTGAGGGTTATCGTGTAGAGTGCGCCTTCGTTTGGTGTGATTTTTTGGACATTTGTTTGTTTGTTTGGTTTGTGGGTGCGCGGGGGGGGTGCTTGTTTGTGTGTCTTCTTTTGTATGTGTGTGTGTGGGGGGGGGGGGGATTGAGTGTTTGTGTGTGTGTGTATGTGTATGTGTGTGTGTGTGTGATAGGTATATGCGATCTGAATGCACCTTCTGTCCCGGGTTGCCAGTTAATTCGCTAAATGAACATGATAAGTGTGTAAAAAGCTCATATTTCTCTACTTAAGATGTCTACTCCGTTTACCCCCAGAACCTTCCATAATCTACCCTTGTCAACTCTTGGTCTAAGCAAAAGCTCACAGAAATCTACCCACAGAAAGAACAAATTTCTGTCACTATTTTTTATTTACTTTCATCTCCCTGTTTGAGAAACTCTATTTGAGAAACGTTTATTCTATCATTAAAATATAATTCAGTTAATTAAAATCTCCTTTAACCCATTAAAATCTTCTTTAACCCATTAGAAAAATTAATCCATTAAAA
>NW_020869478.1:90000-92500 GCF_003789085.1 Penaeus vannamei
ATCATAATAATTAACATTGCAATTTATTATTATTATTATTGTTATTATTATATTATCATTATCTTTAATTATTTATGTCATTATCATTAGCATCTCATCATCATCATGCATCATCATCATCAACAACAACAACAACAACAACAACAACACAACAACGACACATAACAACAGCAAACAAAAACATCTCAATCATCATCATTCATCATCATCATCATCATTGATGTTATTGTTACTGTCATCATTATCATTATAATGCCGTCATAAAAAGATAACAAATTAAAATGAGACGCGCAAGCAAGATTTGATAAGATATATATAATCACCGTAAGCAGAATGATAATGAAAACGAGAATTAGTATAACCAAACAAATTATTATTAGATGATTGAAATAAAGCATAGGAATAAGACGAAAAAAGAAAAAAAAATGAAACGAGAGAGAGAGAGATGTTATTATATAATATATATATATATATATATTATATATATATATATATATATATATATCATAATTGATATAAAGTGTGAACGGCAGTGAGCGTAAACGAAGCGAAAAAAAATAGAGAAAAAAATAATGGAGTTAGTGACCGTTATAATTTAAAACACTAAAATTCACGCTTTCCGAATAAGGCAAAGAATACGACATAAAATAACATCAAAATAAATGCATTCTGTGCAACGGTGTCTCGAAAAAAAAAAAAAAAAACAAACACCATTCATTATTTATTTTAATTGCACCCCGCCATCAATTACTGCGATTTTACAGCAATTAAATCACTGACGTAATGTGTAGGTCGCTCCCTATTACGTCATACAGAGAGAACGAAGGCATTGAGAAAGACCGTAAAGACGAAGAGATAGCGCTGCAAAATCGTCTTGAAAACTGACGATAGAGATAGGTATAGAAAGATAGAGATAGACATATAGAGATAGATAAGAAGATAGAAATATAGATATAGACAGTGGAGACAGAGGATGGATATAGAAAGATAGGGTAGATAAGAAAGATAGAAATAGAAATAGAGATAGACAGATGGAGATAGAGATAGACATATAGGAGATAGTAGAAGAAAGATAGATATAGAGATAGATAAAGAAAGATAGAAATATAGATATAGACAGATGGAGATAGAGATGGATATAGAAAATAGAGATAGATAAAGAAATATATAAATAGAGACAGATATAGACAGATAGAGATAGATATAGAAAGATAGAGATAGATAAAGAAAGGTATAAATAGAGATAGATATAGACAGATGGAGATAGAGATGGATAAAGAGAGATAGAGATAGACAGATAGAGATAGATAAAGAAAGATATAAATAGAGATAGATATAGACAGATGGAGATAGAGATGGATATAGAGAAATAGAGATAGACAGAGATAGATAAAGAAAGATAGAAACAGAGATAAAAATAGACAGATTAACTGACGTGAAAATTCGACTGTGCTCGTTACCGCTCACAGAAGAAGACAGAGAGATAGTATATAATAAATAACAACCAAGATGATAGGATTATAGATAGATTAGATAGCGTAATGATAAATTATTAGATAAGTATATAGACAGCCGACAAATATTGGTATATAGAATAATAGAGATAGACAGAAGATAGATAAGTATAGAAAGTATATGGATAGACTGGGATTGATAGGTATATAGTAGATACGATAGATGTAATAAGATAGATAGATAGATAAGGTTATATAGACAAGACATCAGATTATGGTATACTAGACTATGCAGACAGACAGATAGATAGTATATGAAGGTATTGGATGACGGGGGATTGATAAGTATAATAGATAGTGGTTGTTAGATGATAGATAGGTATATGTAGATAGACAGAGACAGAGAGCAAGAATAGAAATTAGAAAGAAAGACAGGTTAGATAGATAGGTTATATAGACAGCAACATAGGAGAGTTTGCTAGAAAGAGGTATATACAATAGACAGAAACAATGTTGTAATAGAAGACAGATAGATGGTAATATAGGTAGAGCAACAGATATATAGTTATAGATAGAAATGTATTTTAATATAGGCCGACAGATAGATTAGCACATGATAGACAACAGAGAGATAAGTAAATAGATAGCAGACAGATAGATAGCATATTAATTCATATAACTAAGATAATAATGAAGATAATGCAATGATGAAAGATAGACAGGAGACACAGGGATAATAGATAGCCTGATAGATAGATTCACAGACAAAGGGCGAAGGTCCCAATGAATCTTGACCTGAAAGCATTGTACTTTCTTCTCTCCAAAAATCCAATTACCGGGCTTAAAAAGAGAGAAGTCCGAGCCTGTTGGTTGTTGGGAAAGAGTAGCTCTGAAAAGCGTTCGAACTGTCGCCCTGTCTTTTAGAGTGGAACCTACGCAATGAAATGCACACACTAACACACACAACGCACACTACACATGCTCGCACGCAGCGCATGCACGCATGTGTATAGGTATCGTTTCTATGTGTGGTGTGCTGTGTGTGT
>NW_020869478.1:117500-122500 GCF_003789085.1 Penaeus vannamei
TACATATATGTATAATTATAGTGATATTAGTGATAGCAATACAAATTAAAATGATGATCGTAGTGTTAATAATAATAATGATAGTGATAACAATGGTGATAAGAGTGACCATAATGATATTAATGATAATAATAGTAGTAATTTAATCATAATGATAATTACTGCTTTTTAACAAGAATTCTAATACTGATAATAAAAGAGCATATTTCAATGGTTGGAATCACAGTGAAATGACAATGATGATGATTGAAAGTAAAAGGAAACATAATATTGCTTTTATTTTTGATATTGCAAATCTTGAAGTAAATGTAGATTACAGTAACGTATCATTTTATCATTATGATCCTTGGTATCATTGCCATTATCATCATTATCATTACTCTTATCGATGTTATTTTTATTATCATTGTAGGATGATATTGATGATAATGAAAACAAGACTGATGATGAAAATAACAGAAGCAATAATTATAACAATCATGATGATGTTATTAAGGATGATGAAGAAGATGACATTGATTTTGATGGTGATGATCATTATAATGATAAAAGAAAAGTAAAACTAATATTATTATCAATACTTCTAACGGAATGATATTGATTAGAATGATATAGTAGATAATGATAATAATGGCAATAATGATGATAATAATTATAATAATGGCAATAATGATGATAATAATAATGATAATAATAAGATTATAATTATAATGATGTTAATAATAAGGATTATAATCATGATAATAACTATAATAATAACAAAAATAATAATGATAACATTGATAACATTAATAGTGATGAGGATGAAAATAATAATAGTGATAACTTTTTATTAGTATTTATCCGTTACATCAGTTTTTTCACTTTTGTTGGTGAATTATTTTTGGGTGTATATTTGTGATCATTCTGTCAACATTGCCATTATTGTTATCAGTATTAATATAAACACCTCAAAGGATATAATCTGTTATCATAATATATATTTATAATTGCTCAGGAAACAAAAGAAGAGCATATATATTTTTTCATAAAATCTTCACACAAAGTACACATATATAACACACTAAGGAATTACAAATGATTTATTATTAAACAAGAAAAGAAGAGGAAATATATTTTTCTATATCTTCACCCAGAGTACACATATATAACACACTAATGAATTACAAATTATTTATTATGAAAGAAATTTACAAATTATTTATCATGAAACAAGAAAAGAAGAGGAAATATATTTTTTCATATCTTCACCCATAGTACACTTATATAACACTCTTATGAACTACAAATGACTTATTATGAAAGAAAATTATAGTAAGTCAGTGCGTGTCAATTCGATGGCCTGTGTACCTGAATAATTCCTGGAGTTGATCAAGCGAAGAGAGAAAGGGTTGAGACGACAGAATATGCAAGCCAAAGTGACACGGCCATTCGCCTATCTTATGTGGATTCCTGTGCATAATAGAATCACACAGCTTGATGATGTTGACACCCCTTGCAGCGCTGAATCTATAATCAAATCCGCTTTTGATCCGTTTATCAAGTTCCCTCTATAACAGATTGTAATACTCTTGTTATAAACAAATGAAGGGTTGGATTTTCCTTTCCTGTGCTTTAGGCAATAGCGTCTGTTGTTATATTTGTCGAGCAGGTATATTTCAGGTGTATGGGTGTAAGGCAAGCTAGAGCAGGTATATTTCAGGTGTATGGGTGTAAGGCAAGCTAGAGCAGGTATATTTCAGGTGTATGGGTGTAAGGTGCAAGCTAGGGCAGGTATATTTCAGGTCCATGGGTGTAAGGCTATGAGCTAGAGCAGGTAGTATTTCAGGTGTAGATGGGGGGTGTTAAGGGCAAGCCTAGGGCAGGTATATAATGTGCTAGGTCGCGCATGAGGTGTAGAAGAGGGCAGCGGTAAGAGGCAGAGGAGTAGTGATATGAGGAGTTGAAGGATCCTGAGAATAGATAGAGGGACGAAAAGCATAACGACATTGAGAGTTTATAAATTTCAAGGTCAGCACGTGGGTTGGGTATAGTAAGCGCAAGGGCTATGAGGGCAGCACCGTAATAATTATATGTGAGGTCCAATGGTGTAAGCCACGGGCACGCTAGAGGCAGTGGTACGATAGCTTTCTGGGTCATCCGGGTGTTTAAGCCTTGCACAGCTCTTAGAGCAGCCCTCTCGTATCACTCTTCTTTATTGGGTCCATGGGTGCTCACAGGCTACCAGACTAAGACGCAGCCTGTATATCCTTTCCTCTGGGCTCCTCACTCCCTTTTAGGCCTTCCACTTCCTGGCCTTCGCTCTGCTCCTTCAGTTCGCACTCACAGCTATGAGCGCAGGCTATATCTTAGCGTCTTCCTGGGTGTAAGGCAAGCTAGAGCAGGGTATACCTTTTAGGTCCATGGGTGTAAGGCAGCTAGGGCAGGTATATTTCAGGTGTATGGGTGTCAAGGTTCAGCAGAGGCAGGTATATTTTCAGGTGTAATGGTGTAAGGCCAAGTCTACGAGCATCAGCTACATATGTTTCAAGTTGTGTATGGGAATGTCACCTATGTCATAGCTAGAGCAGATATGTTTTCGGTGTATGGATGTTTACACGGCCCACAGCTAGAGCAGGCTCATACTTTTTCCACCGGCTGTATGGGTGTACATTGGCAACTGCTAAGAGCAGATATATTTCAGGTGTATGGGTGCTAAGGCAAGCTGAGGCATAGGTTTATATTTTCAGGTGTATGGGTGTCAGGCAAGGCTAGACGCCACGGCTAATGCCTTCCAGGTGGTACTGAGTTGTAAGGCACAGCTAGAGCAGGTATATTTCAGGTGTATCGGGCTGTAAGGCCACACCGCTAGAGCACGCCGTATCTTCAGGTCGTATCCGGTGGTCCGTAAGGCAAGCCTAGGCAGGTATATTTCTGGTCCACCGGGTGTAAGGTCAAGCTCACGTTAGCATAGCTGTATACTTTCAGGTGTCATTGGTGTAAGGCAAGCTAGAGGCAGTATATATTTTCAGATTGTATGGTATGTAAAGGCAAGCCTAGAGCAGGCTAGCGTGTATGGGTGTAAGGCAAGCTAGAGCAGGTATATTTCAGGTGTATGGGTGTAAGGCAAGCTAGATCAGGTATATTTCAGGTGTATGGTGTAAGGCAAGCTAGAGCAGCCTATGTTTCAGGTGTATGGGGTAAGCAAGCTAGAGCAGGTATATTTCAGGTGTATGGATGTAAGGCAAGCTAGACCAAGCATATTTCAGGTGTACGGGTGTAAGACAAGCTAGAGCAGGTATATTTCAGGTGTATGGGTGTAAGGCAAGCTAGAGCAGTATATGTTTCAGGTTTGGGTGTATAGAGCAGCGCATTGTTCAGGTGTATGCAAGCTAGAGCAGATATGTTTCAGGTGTATGGGTGTAAGGCAAGCTAGAGCAGGTATATTTCAGGTGTATGGGTGTAAGGCAAGCTAGAGCAGGTATATTTCAGGTGTATGGGTGTAAGGCAAGCTAGAGGTATATTTTCAGGGTATGGGTGTAAGGCAAGCTGAGCAGGTATATTTCAGGTGTATGGGTGTAAGGCAAGCTAGAGCAGGTATATTTCAGGTGTATGGGTGTAAGGCAAGCTAGAGCAGGTATATTTCAGGTGTATGGGTGTAAGGCAAGCGAGAGCAGGTATATTTCAGGTGTATGGGTGTAAGGCAGCAGAGCAGGATATATTCAGGTGTATGGGTGTAAGGTAGAGCAGGTATATTTCAGGTGTATTTGTGTAAGGCAAGCTGAGCAGGTATATTTCAGGTGTTATGGGTTTAAGGCAAGCCAGCCCCTGAGGTTAATTCTGAAGCTGCCCTTATTAGGTCTTCGTCATATTGTTATATTTCGGAAATGAACAGAGCTGAGGAAGACCAGACCCTTCCAGCATACCCGGAGTATATTAGAACGTAGCTTCAGCATCTCCCTACCTACCGGTCTCTCTCGCTTATACTGAAATTGTGTTTTAACGTAATGGCATCACCTCCCACTCCGCTTATATGAGACGCCTCTTAGCCTGTTTTCATTAATATGAAAGCACTGTAGCCTCGTCCTTATGATTCTGCGTTCCCTTATTGATGGAGTGGTTCGCCCAGTTCGTTGTCGGGGATAAGGTCGAATTTCGTAATAGGTTCACTGTGACGTCCAATTTCTACAGATGGTGTGTGGCTTCGATTCTTGCGTGCGGAGGGTACTGGGGCAGGAGAGGCATAATGTGTAAGTGTTGGGTGTTCATATGTAAATGGGAGGTATTTGTATGTATGTATTTTCCGCGTATGTGTGTATGTGCGTTTATGTGTGCTTGTGAATAAATATGTGTGTGTGTGCGTGCATATGTCTAAGTATTGTATATGGGTGTATGTACATATGTATACATATAATATATATATATACGTATTATATATATATTATTATATATATATATATATATATATTATAATGTATATATATATATATATATATATATATATACTATATATATATATAATAGTATGCAATATTACGCTTACTCTTCATTTTAGATTTGTAATATCATAAATAAAAGCCTTATGTTTCCTTTTTCTTTCAACCACCACCATATGGTCATTTCACAGTGATCTGCATATATATATAAGTATGTGTGTGTGTGTGTATGGCTGTAATGTGTGTATGTATATACAAAAATATATGGGTGTATACATATACATATATGTATATATTACATATATATATGTATCTATGGTATATATGTATATATATGTTATATATACTAGAATATATAATATTATTATATATATATATATATATATAATATTTATATATATATTTATGGTGTGTGTGTGTGTGTGTGGTGTGTGTGTTGGTGTGTGTGGTGTGCTGTGGTGTGTGTGTGTGTGTGTGGTTGTGTGTGTGTGTTTTATAAATACACACACACACACAATACTATATAATATATTATATTATATATATATATATATATATATTATATATATACAATATTATAATTAT
>NW_020869478.1:161290-166290 GCF_003789085.1 Penaeus vannamei
ATAATAATGATAATAATAATGATAAGAATGATAATAATAATAACAATAATAATGATGATGATGATAATAATAATAGTAATAATAATAATAATAATAATAATAATGATAATAATAATAATAATAACAATAATAACAATAATAATAATGATAATAATAACAAAAATATTTATAATAATAATAATAACAATAACAATAATAGTGATAATAATAACAATTATGATAATAATAAAGATGATAATGATGATTATGGCATTGATGATAATAATAATAATAATGAAGAATATCATAGTGATAATTATAAAGATGATATCGGCGATGCTAGTCATAATATTATAATGGTAATATCAATAACAATAATGATGATGATGATTATAGCTCTGTTAATGATGAAGATGACGTGAGTAATACTGATAATCCTAACAAGGGCAGCAATAGTGAAAGTTATATTAAAGCGAATATAATGAAATGATAATGATTATCATAAAAAAATAATGTTGGCGATAATGGCAGCAGTGATAATGTTAGTAAGAACAACAGGAAAAAGGAATACAAACTTATTGTGATAATATCCATAGCCATAAAGGTAATGGAAATGATAACAATCTTGGTAGTAATAATGCCCAATTGCTGTTAGCATCCCCACCTACCGTTTCTCTTTTAGACCAAAGGAGATCACCCAGAAATAACCCTTTAAAAACGACCAGTTTGAACACGCATTACTCAACTGCAAATAACAACACAACCCGATCACGTGCTTTGCTCCTGCCTTCATTAACCCTTTCATCTCCTCGCCTCCAATAAGGACGCAGAGGCCACAGGAATACCACAGAGGGAATCTGATCTAATGCAACCACAGCAGTGCAGCCTCGGCAACGCATCCCTGACACGTGATTGGCCAAAGCTGTCGATTGATGATTTGTTTAGATGAAAGGCTGAGTTCATTCCTCGTGCCCCTTCATCTTTCGTTCAAGAAATTAAAACTTCTGAAACCTTAAGCAGGAAAAATATTTCACTTCGATTTAAGCAGAATAGCCTAAACCTCCCCTCCCCCCCCCTAAAAAAATGCTGACAAAAGAAATGTTTCTAATGCTGTTTGTAGGATATTGGGTCGCATTTCTTTCGCTAAGTGAAAGGTTAGACCGTCAGCCGGCGCCGCCCCTTGTGAACCCCGACACGATGAAGGGATTCTGTTCACCACAAGCAGGGGCTTCGTCACATCTGATAGCCATGCAGGTTCCTTTGACCTCCGAAAACTGCCTCTCTCTCCCTCTCTCTCGCAATCTATCTATTTCTCTCCATTTATCCATCTCTCTCTCTCTCTCTGTCTATCTATCTATCTGTCCATCTATCTATCTATCTGTCTATCTCTATCTATTTATCTCTATTTCTGTCTCTAACTCTCTCTCTCTCTCTCTCTCTCTCTCTCTCTCTCTCTCTCTTCTCTTCTCTCTCTCTTCTTCTCTCTCTCTCTCTCTCTCTCTCTCTGTGCGTGTGTGTGTGTGTGGTGTCTTTTTATTTATCTCTCTTTATCTATATATCTCTTTATCTCTATCTCTAACTCTCTCTCTCTCTCTCTCTCTCTCTCTCTCTGTGCGTGTGTGTGTGTGTGTGTGTCTTTTTATTTATCTCTCTTTATCTATATATCTCTTTATCTCTATCTCTAACTCTCTCTCTCTCTCTCTCTCTCTCTCTCTCTCTCTCTCTCTCTCTCTCTCTCTCTCTCTCTCTCTCTCTCTCTCTCTCTCTCTCTCTCTCTTCTCTCTCTCTCTCTCTCTCTCTCTCTCTCTCTCTCTCTCTCTCTCTCTCTCTCTCTCTCTCTCTCTCTCTCTCTCTCTCTCTCTCTCTTCTCTCTCTCTCTCTCTCTCTCTCTCTCTCTCTCTCTCTCTCTCTCTCTCTCTCTCTCTCTCTCTCTTGTCATCCTCCATTTCAACATCATCGTCATTATCACTGCTGGTGTCTACTTTGATGGTGTCCCTTGTTCATTATTATAACATTATTATCATCATAATCACTATGACGGATCATTATTGATATTATCATGGATGTACTTTTCTCCATCGTCATATCGTAATTTTTATCATTAGTCGTAAGAACAGCATAATAGTAGTTATTTCAGTCGTACTGGTAGTTATTATCATTATGTTGATATCGATATCATCACATTTCTTTAGTGGGATAAGGATATCATCATCATGATCAGCATCGTTAACATCGTCGTCATCGTAATCATCATCGTTATTATCATTATTATGTTGATATTATTATCATCACTATTATTAGTGATAGCAGCGTAGTAGCAGTGGTAGCATCATCATTATTGTAGTGCCGGTGCTTGTGATATACTATAACTGTAAAAATAATTGAAAAAAATAGATAATAATGATAATTGTAGCAATATGATAATCACAATAATAATAGTAATGGCAATTATGATGATCATGAAACGATCATTATCGTGGCATTATCATTTAATGTGTTCAAGTGGGTATGGTTAATCCTTTTAGTATCTTTATTTAACAAAACAGCAGGAAAGGGGCTTTCTAAACTAAGATGATAATAATAACAATAATAAGAAGAAGAAAAAGAAGGATAATAATAATAATGTTGATAATGATGATAATTGTAAAACCAATTATAATAATAGTAATAACAATAATAATAATAATAATAGAAATGATATAGATTACATTGATAATAGTAATAATAACAATTACAATGATAATAATAATAATCCTTATTTTCATTACTATTATTATTATTATTATTATCATAACAATAGTAGTGATGATAATCTTAATGGTAATAACAATAATAATGGTAATGATAATAATAATGATGATAAAAACAATAATGATAATAATAATTATTATTATCATTACCATTATTGTTATTATTATCATTATAATGATGATTGATAATGATGATGGTAATGTTGATAATGATAATGATGATGGTAATGTTGATAATGATAATGATGATGATAATATTAATGATAAATATAATGATTATGAAAAAAATAATGATAATGATAATGTACACGGAACTAATACGCATCCCTGCAAAGCCGGTTAGAGTTCTGCTCGAAATGTAATCGCAGTAATGATAACAGGAATTCGTCCAGGAAATCGATGATTCGGAGCCGTTTTTTTTTTTGGGGGGGGGGCGCAGATGAGAAGTGCGCAACGATTCGTGTCGCAAGTCGGATATTCATCAGTTCACCTAATTATCCATTCATGTATTTGTTTGTTACTTGTTCATTTCTTCGTTTATTTTCAACGCATAGAAAAATCGTAATTGACTCATTATAAGCTGATGAAAATGTGTATATTATATGTTTACCACAAATGTGATACCAGTAAGAACTAACGCTACAAGGAAAAATATTCATTTCATATTAAAATAATAATGATAATCATTATGATATATATGAAACTTCATTTGTAAGGATATTAAAACATCATAATGCAAACGATGCTATCCCTTCACCACAACCACATTGTTGAGCTACAATTACACAAAGCACTTTTTGTCTTTTTGCAGTTCAAATATGCTGTGTACTTTCAAAGGGAAACGCAGCAAAGTAATCTATGTGTGCACGATCCATCTTTTCAAACACAGGAGCTTGGGAAACATTTTAAAGTCAAGGGTATGTGGCAGAGATTGAAAAAAGAAGCTGTTATCCTTTTTTCACTTTATTCATGTATGATAATTCCTTTTATTCACTCATATCATAAAATGAATAACGTTAGAGATATGGTAGTACACGCGGTCTTTGCTACTGGAGGCTAAGTAAGGTTAGTCAACAGATACCGTGGACTTCAAAATCTTATCATACACCAGTGTTGCCCAAACTGGGGTCCGCGGACCCCTGGGGGTACGTAACATAGATCATAGGGGTACGTGAACAAACAAGGAACACACTCACATCTCACATTAAGTTGTATAAGTTTATTTTTTTCAGGCATTTTGTTATTAAATCATCTTTTTTACCCGTGTATTAAATTCGAATTTATTGACCAACACTCCTTCATTGCAGTCTTTTCATACTTAGTATAGTATTTGCATTATCCTATTTAAAACAGTTTGTTTAGTCATGGTGGACAGGGGGGGGGGGTTGGTACGTAACAGTACAAGAAGATGATAAAGGGTACAATAGGCGAAAATGTTTGGACAACGCTGTCATACACCAAGTATCTTTTTATGGAAATACGAATGTATACTACGAATTCACCCAACACCTTCAAGTTCGTGGTCTAGAATATGAAGAGGTGGTATAATCATTACTTTTAAAATGCATTTCAGGTCTTCATTTGGATGATTGGCCACAGGATGTAAACAGAAAGGATCATGAATAGGATTTGATTTGATTTGCGTATGAACACTGAATTTCTATGCTGTATGGTTTAATTACAGTGGTCATAAACCAGTCCCATGGAATATTCAGTAACTACTTTTTTATATATGAAAAAATGCGCCACCAATACTTGGCATATGTTTGTACACTTCGTAGTACCGACGCACTTCAGGTCGGGGTATTCGATATCAAGCAATAAGGAAATCCCACTGCAAGGACAGATTGCTTTAAAAGGCGCGAGCCAGACCGGAAAGTAAGCCTTGTGATGTACTTCTGTATGATTGTCACAGCGGGTGTCTGGGAAGCACTTGGTATGCTGGTACCAGTTTCACGCGAGCTTTAAGCGGCTTGACGTTAAGTCGAGTTAGGAACCCAGAGGAGTAGGAGTGGTTATCGTAAATTAGGTTAAGTTAAGCTACGTTAGGATAAGGTTAAGGGCAGGTTAGGATGAGGAGGTTAAGTTCAGATAGGATATCCTGTGACAAATTTAGGTAGCTTAAGTTAAGCTCAGATAGAATAGGATGTTATATTAAGTTAGATAAAGTTTAGGCAGGGATTTGAGCTTCCGAAAGCATTTACTATCGGATAGCAAAAGAACGTTGGAATTTAGGATGATATTACATCAGAGCAAAATTCATTTATTTAT
>NW_020869478.1:171290-181290 GCF_003789085.1 Penaeus vannamei
TACTACCATTATTATTATTATCCTTATTGTCTTTATCAATATCATTGTTAATATTATTATTATTTTAATAATAAGAAGAAGAATAGTAATGATAATAGTAATAATGATAGTAATAATAATACCAATAATGATAATAATAATAATGATAATAATATCAATGATAATATTAATAATAATAATAATAGTAATACTAATAATAATAATGATAATAATAATAATAATAATAATGATAATAATAATAATAATAATAATAATAATAATAATAATAATAATAATAATAATAATAATAATAATAATAATAATAATAATAATAATAATAATAAATAATAATAATAATAATAATAATAAATAATAATAATAATAATAATAATAATAAAATAATAATAATAATAATAATAATAATAATAATAATAATAATAATAATAATAATAATAATAATAATAATAATAATAATAATAATAATAATGATAATAATAATAATAATAATAATAATAATAATAATAATAATAATAATAATAATAATAATAATAATAATAATAATAATAATAATAGTAATTCTTATTCTAATAATTACAATGATAATAGTAATGATTATTATTACTACTATTAGTCTATCAATGATAATAACATTTACAAGGATTATTAATGATTATTGTTGTTGTTGTTGCTGTTATTATTATTACCATTATTATAATATTAGTTATATTGTTATTATCATCATTATTATTATTATCAGTGTTAATATCATTCATACTATATCCTTTATTATCTTCGATGATAATTTATGATTCTTATGATGATTATTCGAACTATCATTATCATAATAAATGTTATTATTTTTGTTATTATTATTGTTTTTATTAACATCATCACCATCATCATTTTGATTATCATAATTATCTTCATTATTGTTACTATTATTATTATCATTATTACCATCATTCATATCATTGTGATTATGATTATGATTATGATTATGATTATGATTATCATCATCATTAACATTATCATTATGATTATCATTATCATTAACATTATCATTAACATATCATTATCATTATTTTTGTTATAATTGTCATCATTATTATATTGCTCTTATTAATATCATTACTGTTGTTGTTGCCAGTTATTTTATGATTATAATCATTGGTATTACCATTATCATGTTCATGACTATCATCACTATTATTATAATTATTATGAATATGATTATGGTTATGGTTATTATTATTATTATTATTATTATTATTATTATTATTATTATTATTATTATTATTATTATTATTATTATTATTATTATTATTATTATAATTATTATTATTATTATCATTATTATTATTATTATTATTATTATTATTATTATTATATTATTCATTATTATTATCATTATCATTATTATTATTATTGTTATTATTATCATTATTATTATTATTATTATTATTATTATGTTTGTTGTTATTATTATTGTCATTGCTGTTGTTGTATTTGTTATTGTTATTATCATCAATAGCATTGTTTTTGCCATTTTTAGAATTACCGTAGTAATATTACGATTATCATCTTTGTTATTAAGATTAATATCTTCATTGATATTGTTATCATTTTTATTTTTCTTCTAATTCCCATCATCATTATTGTTATAATTATCATCATAATTATTAATATATTAATCATCCTCGTCATTATTATTCTCATTATCAAGATTAATCTCATTATCACTATTATTGTTATTGTTATTATTACCATTATTATTACCATCATCATTCTCAACATAATCACACCCATCTTTATCAAACTTATTATTAGCAATATAATTATCCCCTTTATTATTATCAGTCTCAGTATTAGCAGTAGTAATACTAGCATCGCTATGATTATTCTACCATTAATATCATCATCATTATTATTATTGTTATTTATATTCGCCTTCTTGCTGCTGCTTTGTCATTATAGTTATTAGCATTACTATCATTATTATTGCTATTTTTATCATTCTTCTTCTTATCATTATTATCTATATCACCAATATCATCATTATTGTTATTATCATTATCATTGTCATTATTATCTTTATTATCATTATCATTATTGTCATTATTTCATTAATTATATGATCATCATTGTCATCATTATCATCATAACTATTTTCCTTAGAATCATTATTTTCATCACTAGTACTTTTATCATGATTGTTTTACTTTTCTTTGTAGATATTATTATTATTATTGCTACTATTTCATTATCTTTCTTATTACTTTTATTACAATTATTTTAGCGTTGTATCGTATCATAATATCACTAGCATGATTAACTATTAGAATAAATACTACCATTATACCTCTTATTATCTCTGTTTGATATATCACTTTCACTAACCTCTTTGTTTGTTTGTTTTTCATATTAACCCAGTTACAATTTTCTTTTCTGCCTTACTAGTCAATGCTGGCCTCAAACTAATCTACCATTGCTAATAAAGGAAAATGATAACCATTTTTTTATTTTCAATTGCATTTATTATTTATATTTACATATATATACATACATATATATAATATATATATATATATAATATATATATATATATATATATATATATATATATGTATGCATGTATGTATGTATATATATTGTAAAACTTTAACGTGTATGGTCTTTTTTTTACCAAAGATAGATATACATGTGCAGGCAAAATTGTTTTGGAGTGTACAGTTGATACCTGTATGACGTGGTGGGAGACATGTTTCAGTATTGAAGCCCATGGATGTAAAATGTTTGTGGGGGTGTATGTGTGTGTGTGGGGGGGGGTGTATGTGTGTGTGTGTGGGGGGGGGGTGTGTGTTGTGGGGGGGTGTATGTGTTTGTGGGGGGGGGGTATGTGTGTGTGTGGGTGTGTGTGTGTGGTGTGTGTGTGTGTGTGTGTGTGTGTGTGTGTTGTGTGTGTGTGTGTGTGTGTGTGTGTGTATGTGCATATATATATATATATATATATATATTATATATATATATATATATATATATATATATATATATATATGTATGTATATATATATATATATATATATATATATATATATATATATATATATAAAACCTCCTACACACTCTCATGTGAGTTTGTGTATTATCATATATGTATATTTGCTACGTCCTCACCAGTTGAACAGATTTAGTTTTATATAATTGGATGCAAAACCATTAATATTAAGCATTACTTTCTCCATCAACCCGTTTGTGAATTCAGGTTAAAATAAGGAACTGAATATCAGGTTTCTGAAATATCCATGTAATTTATTCCATGAACAGTGTGATTCAATTAAAAAAAAAAGGAGGAGAAAGGTGCATTGACCATGAAAACACATTTGATTACCATGTATTCTTTATTGTTTTCGAAAACATATTTTATACACATCGGCAAAAAGAAACAGGCTGAACAAATTTCAAAAATAAAGGTCGGTAGCACCCGTTAAGGGACTCTGGCCGGCTGGGCTCCACCGCAGCGGGCGAGAGAGTGAACAGATTCGAAAACGAGTAGCTAATTCTACTCCCCTAAAGGACAACCAATCAGAATCACGGGATTGTCAGACCCTGGAATGTAATTGGTTCAAATTGATATACTGTGTAACCTAACTATTCCCCTATGACAATGAGTCAATGGGCCAATCAGAATGAAGAGCTTCTAAAGCCCGGGAATATCATTGGCCCATTGAGTGATTGTAATACCGTGAAAGATAAATAAATAAATTGTCCTAACTATCCTTTCCTGATTTTTTTTAAACCTAATCCCAAAAAAATCTATACAACAGGTCATTTATCAACACAGTGAAACGTATTTTATCCACAATATTTAGTGAAAATATATTATGCTTTTCAAAAATCATAAAAGCTTTGTTCAGCTAATACACGAAGAATTATGTCAAAAGCAATCATGCTGGTCTTTGATTCTCTGTTATATCTCGACGGAACATCGACCTCCTTTCCTCCTTTCTATCAAAAATTCCTTCTGTGGCTACTCTAGCGTGTGATTTATTGTATTCTCGATCACTATGGATCATTTTATTGAAGATTTACTGCGACTCGCAATCGCTCGCCTTTGCATGCGTGATTTAGCCCTCCCGGTTCGTATTTATTTTGCGTTCCGTGTACGATTTTTTCTTCTTTTTCTGGCTAGAGCAGCTGCCAACATCAATGTTGCATGCAGTATAACAGAGAATTAAAGTAAATCAACCATTGTTCTTACTTCCTTTATGCGGTTTATATAATTCAATCATGGCGACTAAATCAGACGAAATTGTCATCCCTAGAGTCGAACGAAAACAATTTCACTCCATATATCAGAAGATTGGATGGCGTAATTAGGGATGTTTCGCGGGCAATGTGTTCCGGTTATTTCGCTGCCGCGGCGTGGGCGCTGCTGCGTCGCGTCCGGGAAACAGCGGCCGCCCCCCGAGGCGCGGCGGCGGGGGGACCGGCCGCTGTTCGTCGCCCGCGAGGCCTGCGGGCGCGCCCTGCTCTCCGGTCGGGCGCGTCGGGCGGAGAACTGAACACTGGGCATCGCTGAACATGAGCTGAACCAGTTATAATTGTAAGCTTTTTTTTATTCATTTTATTCTTTTTGGGGGGAGTGGAGGGGGGGGGAGGGGTCCAGCTGACTGCTGATTTTAAGTGGAGTAGATTACTAATTCACAAATCGGTTGTATTCAAAGTAATAAGAAAGAATTAAAAATGGAGAATTCATTGTTTCGAGTTCACTTTCTCACCAATCGTCCACGGGAAAATCGATGCAAAATAATTATGATTTCCTGTTTCGACAGTTCAGCAGACGCGAGTGTTCTGTTCCTCTCGCAGACTCTTGTATTTTGGCTATATATTCTTTCGTTCGTTTTTCATCTTCCATTTCCATGAACTAATAAGTCGGTAATCAAAAGAAAATAAAAAATAAAAACAACACAAAAGGAGGTAGAACATTTGGCGCACAGAACTGCAAACCCGAGAATCTCCTTCGCTGAAGACCTTGCTTGGCGTCTTTCCTCTGAGGTTGGCAAGTCTTAGTCCTTTTAACTGCAGTCTCACTACCCTTGATTGTCCATCGCAAGTCACAGTTATTTATTCAGCTTGTGAAATTACTGATAACAAGGTATAGTTACAACTCGCACAGTGAGAATACGGGTGGCTTGCTAACCTGGTGACCTCGTGAGAGAGAGGATGTCACCACAAAACGAGCTCACGGATGGATATCATGGTTGAAATGTTTTTTTTTTATGATATTTTTTCAAACGTTTATCACATTAAACAAGAGCATAAGCCAAAAAATGTATATAAAAGACCACAGCTAATATGAGTCAGACATCACAGTACCACGCGACTACGGTACAATCAGAAACCGCACACGAATTGAACCAGGAAGCTTATTTCACAAAACATTTCTCATCACCACACGTCATCCTTTGCCAAACGACGACAAGACCAAGCACTGAACGCGTCTCCATCTCCTTCTCTTCGTCACGCTGAAGGAGGAAACGAGATTTCAGGAACCGAGATCCTCAGGTTTGGCCGGAAATGAAAGGCGTTATACAAAACTCTTAGCTGGGAATGGACGAAACTGATGACGAAGGTGCCGTGGGGTAAGGTACTTCGGGGCGATACAGGAAGTCCGTGGGTTAGGTTCCCGTGGGGCTATGGTGACGCCTTGGAGTGGTGACGTAGAGAGCATGTGACGTCATTACATACGGTGATGAAGGAACCTCTGACATCGACAGAGAAACGGTGACGTCAGAGTTGCCACATACTACGAGAAACTTTATATCTTCTAAGGAGTCCAACGTGTCTAAGGGGGCATTAGAGACGAATGTCTAAAGGACAAAAACAAAATAATAATGAACGGAAACAGAAAGAGAAGTATGATTGTCATCACAAAGAAGAGGAAAGGGCGAATTTAATCCTACTCCTTCTCTCTCTTACAAAGACAAAAATCATGAGAGACAAGAGACATTAAGCTCCGTCTTACTGAATCGCGAAAGGGTTAAGGCCACCAAGAGAGGGTCGCGGCTGGTGCAAGACAACAGTTCGCGGCGAGTCGGCGCTGCGGGAACGAATCCGGTCTCCACGAAGACCAAAGTCTGGACCAAAGGGTTTGTGCCGGAGTTTTCATGCCTTTCTCCACCGGGAAGTTTGTGCTGCCCGTTGCGTCTATGGAACCACACGACCACTCGTTGTTATCAAATATATTATATTATATCGAAATCAGTGAAAACAATAGAATAATAATAATAATAACAATAGGAATCATAATATAAAAAATAATGTTATTAATTATATCATTATAAAATGACAGTAACAGTAATACTAAGGATATACACACTAAATAAAGTCACTGAAATAACATCGTGTCGCAAGAGATCATCAGTTCCGTCCGCGCGAGTCTTCTATAACGCCCCCGCTCGTAGGGCGTGGGCGGGCCTGGACGCGCCCGCCCACACTCGAAGTTTTGATTTTGTTGCTCTACCTGTGTTAACAACTGCTCGTCTCCGCCGCCGCCGCCGCCCCGAGGGAGGGGGGGGGAGCGGGGGGAGGGACTTCCATCTTACAGCGGAATCCAAATATTGTAACATCGGCTGACCCTTTCGGTTTATAAAAACATATATCTTTTATTTGTTGAAAAGACTAAGTTTTGGTCTGCTCATTTGTAAAAGTTATTTGCCGTTTTGGTTTTCCTGCTGCTGAAGCTGTTCGTTGAGCCAAATCCATTTAATAGAAAAAACAAAGTTCAGATTACAATAAACTGTTACGCGTGAATCTTTGTCGACTTTCGGTGAAGTGGCAAGTTCACAAAACTTGTTTGGTTATTGATTACTGTTGTTAATGTTATCATGACTCTTCCATCACCATTAATACATGAAAAAACACTACACGAATATCATTTCATAAAATCACTTTTAAAAAAATATTACAGTATGGTACAAAATCGTCCCAGTTTACTGGAACTCATAAGAGGGAAAAGCAAAGAAAGTTGGAAACAAGAGAGAGCGAGAGAGAGAAGGAAGGACAAGGCGAAAAGGCTTTCGGAAAGGGAACTAGAGGGCAATGAACAACAAAGGGAACTAAAAGGCGTAGACTCCAGCTCCATTAGTCGGGCGAGGGGCACGACGCGCCGCCGGTGGGACTAGGACTGCGCTTGATGTCTGCGACGCGCACGATGGTGGTGGGGGACTGCGTGCGGGGGGCGGCGATCTGCCCCCGGGGGAGGGGGGGCAGCTGGCCGTCCAGGAGCCCTCCTCCTCCTCCTCCTCCTCCTCCACTCCTCCTCGCCGCTCCTCCTCCACCTCCTCCGCCGCCGCTTCCTAGGCCGTCACCGTTGCATTTGTCCCTCGACGGAAGTCCTCCGCGCTGTTGCTGTCGGCGAGGGGCCGGTCCTGCACCCGTGACAGAAAATATCAACATTATTACCACAGTAGGCCTAAGGGGGCGGGGCGCGCGGCTCGAGGGTGAAGGGACTCTCGGCGCTGCTTTGCTCACCCTAGCTTTTGTCTGACTAACCGCAGCTGGCTCTTTAAAGGCTATCTAGATAGCTTATGCATCTCTGTGTAGCCGCTTGTTTTATCTAAGCTAATCACATACACAGGACTCAGCAGCTGCCTAATGAGGATAAACAAATAACACTATAAGGAGGAACTATGTGCTCACTACTGGACTGGACACAGAATCTTAATCTAAATGAGTTGGAACTCTTCAGTCCAACCTCTTGAAATGCTAGAAGACAAAGAAGTGTCCCTCGATTCAGCTTGACTCTTAATCTCATTCGTAAAGGTTAACTGGCGACTTCTGCGCCTTAGAGAAAAGTCGAAGGTTATATCATATATCACTTTCAAATTACCGAAGCCTTTCTAAGCAGGAAAAAGTTTCAGGCATATTTTGTGGCAATACAAACACGCTATCTTTGACTTCATCTGCTGATGTGAGCGTAAGTTAAGCACGAGAGGAAATGTAATTTTATCAGATGCATGTTAAAAAACAACAAATAATCCAGAAAGAAATAGCGAAAAATGTGCCGAAAAACGGTGAAGAAAAAATGTGTGACCTTCATTTTCTTCTTTAAAGGATGACTAAGATAAATGTGTGAGTTTACATCTGGCCATAATGAGAGATGTAGGGGAAATTAACGCTACGGGCTTTCGGTAATTGAGATGAATCTGATCATTATGTGATGGAAACAAACTTCTGTGTTGATGCAAGGAAAATCTGTGAAGCAAGAAAACCTGTGGTTTGGACTCGAAATTTTTGGTCTCGAATTGCGTTGTACAATATATCATTTTTGACGGATGCGGCAAAATTGAAAAATAAATAAGTGAACATCATACATCATGTGTTATACACGAAATTTCTATGTCTGATCCATTAGATTTTGTTTATATATTTTACGTTACCCAAAACTTTTTCCATGTTATTTTTTCGTGACGATTTTTTTTTTTTTTTTTTTTCTTTTTAATCAAAATAATTTCCTTACAGCTGATTCCAAACAGCCGGCGAACGGAAGCATGTAAATCGCCAGTAAACCTTTACAAAAAAAAGAACAAAAACAAAATATATATAAATGAAAACAGGAAATCATTAAAAACAAATAAAAATAAAACAGTAAACTGTTAAGGCTAACAACTCGCGCAAACGAGTACGACAAATCAGTCTGATAAAAGCTTACTGTCAGACCACACAATTACCCCTAATGATTTTCTTATCCATGTAATTAATAATACGCTGTAAATAGCCAAATAACCACCAAGAGGGATCTACACCCCAACAATTACCCGAATTATGATATTGCATGATTGTGCTGGATAGGTTATCAGTGTGAATGTCTGGCGGGATTACAGTGAGGAGAAGGAGGTTCCTTTCTTGCTCTCATAAGTTATCATCATCGCTCTGTTGCTTACGTGTTGACAAAGGAGAAGGAGGGGGAAGAGGGAGAGAGAGAGAGAGAGAGAGAGAGAGAGAGAGAGAGAGAGAGAGAGAGAGAGAGAGAGAGAGAGAGAGAGAGAGAGAGAGAGAGAGAGAGAGAGAGAGAGAGAGGAGAGGGAGAGGAGAGAGAGAGAGAGAGAGAGAGAGAGAGAGAGAGAGAGAGAGAGAGAGAGAGAGAGAGAGAGAGAGAGAGAGAGAGAGAGAGAGAGAGAGAGGAGGGGGGAGTGAAGAGGCAGGGAAGAGAGGGAATGAATGAATGAAGGAAGGAAGGGGAGAGAAAGAGACAGAGAGATAGAAGCAGGGGAGAGAAGGAGGGAGGGAGAAAGGGAAGGAAGGAGAAAGAGGGAGAGAGGAAGAGAGATATATAGGTAGGCAAAGAGAGAGAGAGAGGGAGAGTCTGTTTCTCTTTCCCTCTCTCTTTCACACATACACACCTCTCTTTCAGGTGTTAAACCCCTCCCTTCCCTTTTTCCTTTCTCCTTTATCATTTCAGTTCCTTCCTCTCTTATCCTCACTTTACAACAGATCAAAATGCATTACAAACTCAACATTTTTGCCGAGTAAACCAAGAACATATAGTTTCTGCCGCTAAGGAGATCATTATCTCTGGAAGCACTTTTAACTTTCGAAAAGAATATCCTTTTCTCTACAATAGCATGAGACATTCGGTCAGTAACTATATGATCTTTTAAACAATGTATCAGTATAAGTAACAGAAGAAAATATACATAGATATAATCTTATTGACTGGCTTAAGACTACACATGACTTCACACCAACATACCATCACCATCAACAAGAGGGGAGCAAGGCACACTTGGCACGTTTACAGGTATTCATAATTTTCTGCATGTTTTCCCCCTCTAGCCTTTACAGTGAAGTTTCATGATGAGAAGGCAAATAAGCATTCCTGAGGTATTACTGTCGCCGAGAAAGCACACGAGGGGCGTCGTCATATCGGGGGAAAAAAGGTTACATTCTTCATAAAATTCTGGTGAAGGCTTACGGATTTTCTCTCGTGGGACGCGGGATGGCGGGCGGTCTGAGAGCA
>NW_020869478.1:182976-205476 GCF_003789085.1 Penaeus vannamei
CAAGGATGGTTGCGGGCGTTCATGGGAGGGATGGCGTACCTTACCTGTACAAAAATAATAATAATATGAGTGACTGAGAAAAATGATAATAATAAGAGTGACTGAGAAAAGTAGATTTGAATTGTAGGATTATTGAGGAGAAGAAGAGAGATGACATTCTCTCCTGTCGTTCGTCTATGTCATGTTATTGACACGATTTCGATACGGTTGGGAATTTTAATGAAGGCAGTTAGTGCAATTGGTGGTTTGACTTATTGGTGATTTGGGTAAAATTGGTATTTTATTCCTGGCGGAGTGAAGATGGAGTAGGTATTTTGATATCGATACAGTGAATATTTTAAGACGAAATAAAAATGCGTGATATAAGTACAATAAACCTGTTGATCTAGAGTATTGATAGCTATTATTTCCATCTAGACATGATATCAAGACAATGAATACACTTATCTTCCTGTTCTTCACTCACTTTTTTTCATATGCGACGTTCATAATTCACTACAATATAATACAAATTATCCACTGCAAGATTTAACGAGGCCTGAGGCTGGTAAATGAGTGATATATATTATTTCGAGAATTATTACGTTTTTAAGTCGTTATTATGTTCTTACGTCGTTTGTTTATTAAGTTAATTGTTATTGAATTAAATTAATCATTATCCCCCCCCCCCCCCCCCTCTCTCTCTCTCTCTCTCTCTCTCTCTCTCTCTCTCTCTCTCTCTCTCTCTCTCTCTCTCTCTCTCTCTCTCTCTCTCTCTCTCTCTCTCTCTCTCTCTCTCCCTTTTTAGATGTTTTGTTTATGGGTTCGTGTCATAATGCATAAAGTTGGTTTTCTTTTGTGTTTTCTTACGGTCTCTCATTTTTTTCTTGTCTTTTTCTTTTTTATCTCCTTGCTATTCATTTTTCTTCGTTTTTTTTCTTTCTTTCTTCCCTTTTTATATATCTTTGGCTTCTTTCTTTCCACGTCCTCTCCCTTATTTATTTTCTTCCTTTCATTACTTCCCTCCCTTACTCCTTTCTCCTCTTTCCACCTCTATCCCTCTCCTTTCCTCCCATTCTCCATCATTCCCATCTTCTTTTACTCTCTTCTCTTCTCTTTCTCGCTTCCCTCCCTGCTTTCCCTCCACTCTCTCCCCCTTCCATCCATCCTCCTCCCTCCCTCCCTTCTCTGTATCCCCTCCTTCCTTCAACCTCTTCCCTCCCCCCTTTGTATCCCCTCCTTCCTCTCTTCCCTCTCAATTCCTTCCCTGCCTTCCCTTCCCTCCCTCCCTCCTCCCTCCTCCCTCCCTCCCTCCCTCCCTCCCTCCCTCCCCCCCCCCTTTTCCATCCCACCTTCTCCCCTTCCCTAACTCCCTTCCCCCCCCTCCTTACCTCCCTCCTGCATCCCCCTCCCCACCTTTCCCATCCCACCTCCTCCCTTTCCCTCCTTCCCTTCCCCCTCTCCCTCCCTCCCTCCCTCCCTCCTCCCCTTCCCTTCCCTTCCCCTTCCTCCTCCCCTCCCCCCCTCCCTCCCCTCCCTCCCTCCTCCCCTCCCCCTCCCCTCCCTCCCCTCCCTCCCCTCCCCCTCCCCCCTCCCCTCTCCTCCTCCCCCTCCTCCCCCGTCTCCTTGGCCTGATAATTAAGTACACTTTGTACAGCGTCGCCGAACGAGCGGGGATTAAAGGCGCCGAGGAAGAGAAAATTAAAGTTAATTGTAAACGATGAAGCGTATGATGACTTTGCAAAATTTTGCTTTTATCGGCAAAGTGTGTGTGAGGGGGAGGGGAGGGGGGGGAGGGGAGGGGAGGAGGGGAGAGGAAGGAATAGGAGGAGGGAGGAGGAGGAGGAGGAGGAAAAGGAGGAGGTGGGAGAGGGAGGGGAGAGGAGAAGGAAGGAGAAGGAGAGGAAGATGAAGAGGGAGGAGGAGGAGGAATAGGGAGGTGAAGAGGAGGTGGAGGAGATGAAGAGGGGAGGATATAAAGTGGAGGAGGAAAAGGGGGAAGGGAGGGAGAAGAGAAGGAGAGGAAGGAGGGGAAGAGAGGGAGGTGAGGAAGAGGAGGCCAAGGAATTGGAGAAGGGAGGAGAAAAAGGAGGGAAATGAGGAGGAAGGGGAGGAAATAAAGAGAAGGAGGAAGAGGGGAGAAAGAAGAGAGGAAAGAGAAGAGGAAAAGAAAAGAAGAGGGAGGAGGAGGTGGAAGGAAGAAAAAGGAAAACGCATTTTAACGTAAAGATTTTGACGTAAACGGCTCATGAATTAAGCAACTATAGTCAAGGAATAGAAAAGGTGAAACGTAATAGAGATCCGCAGCTTTATAAATAGAAATGGGTATGTCACCTCTTTGACAACTTACTTTATATAGCAAGGGAAGCTCTGTTTTAAAGATGTTCCCGGAAATATTATTGTTTTGAAAATATTCTTTATTCATGTATCCCTTTATGTTACCGTAATGTAGTGTGAATAATTTGTGTTCTTTATTTATTCACGCTACCGTTATCAGTGTTGTTGTTTTTATTGTAGAGGTTTAATGAGATGTATATGAGGGATACATGATGCGAATAGCCCTTTGTCTTAAAAAAAATATGCTAATACTTACAATTGTGTGAATAAATGCTTCTCTTATTTTCGTAAATATGCCATAAAAAATCTCTTTCCCGTTCATCAAATATTTTAATATTCAATCCGTTATTCTTTATCCCTCCTTTTATTCCAAATCCATCACTATTATTCTTTTACGCCAGCGACCCCTTTCCCTTGGAATTTGCCTGCACGTAATTTTCGAGCCGCGAACGCCCGGTTTCCATGGCAACCGAGAGGAAGCTTCACGCGTCGCAACACACGCATTGACCTCGGACTCGGCTAAGAATTTTGATGGACTCTCAAACAGGAAAGCGATGACCTCGGCGGGCTAAGAATGTTTAGACAGTCACGGTGCCCAAGGCTGCAATAAGCAAATAAAGTGGAAACGAATTGACGTGAAAGGATATGAACTTTTTTTCCTCTGTTTTTTATCTCTCTCATTCCCTTGCTTTTCTTCTTTTCTTTCTTTCTCTTTCAACTTTTCCATCTTTTCCTTCAGCCATTACTTTGCTTCCTCTATTTACCATTGCCTGTCAGAACATTTATTATCGTGGCAATCTTTCATGCTGTTTAGTGATCATTTTCATGCTGTTTAGTGATCATTTTCATGCTGTTTAGTGATCATTTTCATGCTGTTTAGTGATCATTACACATTTGCACATTTATTTGCACTATTGAAGTTAGTGCCTTGTGAAAATCCAATAGGCGTTTCTCAAGCATTCTCGTCGGATGTGATGCATTTTTCCTCTTTTTAGTCCTCAAAATTCACTTGTTTGCAGCTTCCCGTAGTGTTTCAGCCCAGTTGTGAAATATGAGACTCATGTCACTTAAATGGATTAAATTAAATTGAGGTGTTTCAGCAAGTAAATATTATTGATTTTCAAACATTTTGATCTGATTTTCAACTATTTATAAACCATCACTTTGATTTTCCATATTATTGATTTTCAATTTGATTTTCCATTTTATTGATTTTCAAACATTTTGATCTGATTTTCAACTATTTATAAACCATCACTTTGATTCTAAAGTTTGTATCATACAAAAGGTACCATTTAAAGCACAGCTAGAACTATAATTTTATTCTTATATATGTATATACATAATAGTTAAGATGTACAGAAACTCCTATGTACAACATGTACAAGGTAGCATAGGGAAGATGGAATGGTTTGTGATTTCTGGTAAAATATTCAGCATTTTTTCTGGGTCAAGTGGGGTTCTAATTAATGTAATTAATGACATAGAAATATAAAATATACATCAACAATTTCTGTCAACAATAATGAAAAAAAAAGTTTTACTAAAAATTCTCAATAAATATAATCAGCCACACATTCAACTTGCCAAGCTCAACACAAACATGATTACTCCTCTTCACGAACCTTAAACAAATCACAATCATTGTATCTTAAACAATGTAAGTTCATATTTCAAACGTCCTTGATGTCCAATATACAGGCAGTCAGGGAGAAATTTTGACTTTCTAACATACTCATTTTCCTTCTCAATGTCACCCACACTCCACATCAACCTTACATTAGCAATTTTCCTTCTATTCATATAACACAAAACATCCTTCTGAGAAGAAATATATAAGGTAAGCTTCAACATAGTTACTGTATGCAAAATCTTGATACCAAAAAAATATATATTACTTACATAGGTAATTAATCACAGTGGGCAAATTTCAAATGCATCATCAAATGATAATAACATCCACCGCAGTCAGAAGAAAATGCTGAATATACTGCAAGAACAGCTAGGCAAAATGGATAGATATTGCATAAGCACTAAGCCCTATGCCAGTCTTTACACTCTGAAGCTGTTATTGGCAACATAATGACCAGTATCTGAAAAGTAACGCTAAACTGCTGTTCAGTCTTTGTGTATAATACTGCTAAGGAAGTCGGGGCCTTCACAGATTTTGATATTCAAATTTACTACATAACTGTTATTCTATGTATCACTTCCAAAATCACTAAAACAAGTAAAAAATATATATATAAATAAAGAATTAATGCATGCCACCTCTTAAATCCAAACGGTTCCCTTTCTGAAAAAGTAAACAAATCAGTCTTTGCTGCTCTGGTGGAAGCTACAAAGTCAAGAGAAATCCACTTTCTTCTTAGAGTCGTTTCACACACAAGACACAACACAGCAGAATCTGGTCCCCTATTAAAAGAAAAAAAGAAAGAAAAGAAAAAACTCCCACAAGTTCTCTTTTCTGTATAGAAGAAAGAAAATTAGGAAATGTTTTCTTTTTTCTCTCTCTTCTTTTTTTAAGGATTCATTTTTTTTTACTAGTCGTAGCTCTAAACACGTCTTTTTTTGTTTTTGCTTTTTTTTTAATCTGAGGAAGGAATAGTATCACAGAGTATTGAAGATATACAAGATTTCTATCAAGTTTCCTTTTAAACACCTAATTAACATAAAGGAAGAGTAAAAAAATAAAATAAAGACAAAAATCAAAATACAACCACAGAAGAGACAATAATAAAATAAATTACTCAAACTGCTGACACAAATGTAATGTTTTGTGCTATTTATGCCACAGCATGCAAATATTTCACACTAAAAAAATCAAATATAAAAAAATAGATCATAAACACAGGTAGAAATACTTACAGGAGCAATCACATTAAATTACACTAAAATCTCCTTCTAAAACCAGAAACTTAAAGCTGAAAATATCTATCTATATAATTGGAATCCACTGTAGCGAAAATGGGTCTCATATTGAGAATTACGAAAGAAAACAATTATCAGGATTTGTCCAAAGGGATTGTCCCAATAAATCACATAAAAAATATGATGAAAAAAATAATATAATCAAAAGACAGTATTCTTTAAACCAAAAAAAAATTTTGACAAGCAAAACAAACTTTTAAGCCTGACAGAAGATTCACGATTCTATATCATAAGAAGGTTAAATTAATCAGAACTAATTACTTAAAATATATATATATAAATTTCTAAAAAGAAGAAAAAAAAAGGATAAATAAAAATAAACCTACAGAAAAACATCCATCTAACAACCATCGATTCATTTCTTAAAATACGTAAGTGATTTCAGAGGTAAGTACGTATATACATCAAGAAAAGAGATTAATATGAAAGAAAACAACAACAGATAACTATAAAATAATTCAAGAGGCTTTAACCATCACTCATACATGTAATTCAGGTATCTTTTGATTCTTGTGATGATTGGTGTGTAAAGTACGATGATCTCAGAAGCTGGAACCAATACGAAGACTGGAAGTATTATTTGAACTACAGTTATCAACATTCCTAAAGCAAAAAAAAAAAAAAGGGCTTAAATAAATTTTTACATAGTTGATAAATTAAGTACTCCTTATATAATAACCTAAATGTTATATTTACTGATCCTGCTAAATCAATGATTAACAGCAAACGAAACTGGCCTCAACAGCCTTAACAGGACCACTACAGAACCACTAGGCTGGTGGTGTACTAAAACCAAATTCTCCATGATCACGGATACATCAAGTGCCAAGTTAAAGTTTCCACTCCTTGTCACTGGCAAACCTCTTTCTAGTACACCACACAACTAGGAACTCTGTCACAGGTGGTAACACACTAATTGCAAATATCTTTCACTGGAATTTGACAGCACAGGGGATCAGAAAATTGTAGTTTTGTGCTTCTCAGTAATCCACAAAAGCCGGTGGTTATGAACAATATACAACTTATACTGCAATCCTCTACAGATACATCACAAGAAAAAAAATGTTGGCATTCCCTAAGTACAAAAATTTACTAATCAATGCTAAAGGCAAGAGTAAATTGCTGTATTCATAATTATTCAACTTACATACACAAACCCTTGGACACAAAGCAAATCTTACAAAGCAAGCAATTTCTCCCAAAACAATCAAAACATTTACTTGGAGCAGATCTGTGTTCCTTAAATGACAACAAATCTTTGGTTGTGTTTATATCTTCAATCTTGCAAGACTGAACAGTAGCAGTAGTAGTATAGCAGTAGAAGGACCACTAAATCATAAACAAAAGTATATCCTTAAGAGTGTTAGTTAGCCTTTCACAACACATGCCAAGATTTCTTTTTTTATTTGAATACTAACAACGATACTCAAAAGAGGTGGACAGGTTCCAAACCACTTGAAACATTTACTATTAAGTTTTCCATAATGAACACTGCTGTTGTCTGTTTACACTGTATATTCATAAATAAAATTCTATACAAGTTATGCATGGAAGAAATGATGTGTAAGGCATCACATTTCATCTCACGAAGATGAAGAGAAGACAGTGAGCATCCATAAATTCACTGTGAAAGCTGAGAGTAAATTGAAATGTAATCTTAATCATCTGGTTACAGGAATACTTTCATCCACATTAATAATATATAGTACTTTCCTGCAATCAGACTTTCATCTCCACTTATCTATATCCGTGAACATCTATTCCTGTTATCTTATAATGTGCAAGAATTGGCATGATTTTCTACCTGACTAATAATTTGCTATTCACAGTCCCAAGCCTTAACAGATATGATTCGTGCTCCGTCAGGTCCATAGATATCATCATTAATATCTAACACTTTTTGCACCTTAGTTTGGCATGCTACACAGGAATCCTTTTTCCTAACTATCAATAAAATGTACATACAGAACACCAATGATGAAAAATATATATATAATCTCTTTTTGCATTCAAAAACAATTAATAACCATAGTTTACAGTTACTCTTGCTAGTGCATTTGATATCAATTTCATATAAATAGTAATCAAATGTAGAGAAATTCTTGTTTCATCACAAACCTCTTATAGCATAACATGAGTGAGTTACTATGTCCACTTGTCTGTCTGTTCCTGTGTGTGCCTGTGCATGTGTGTGTCTGCATGCAAGTGTCTATTTGTGTGTCTATTTGCATTTGTCTGAGTCTGCGTATGTGTTTGTGTGAGTGCATGGGTGCATGTTCTTGAGCCAACAATGCATGGTATACAACAGTCATTATCAAGAACAACTGAAGCAGACTCATCACATGGGTTACAGCTTGAAAACCTCTCTCTGGACAGACCAAATGACTTCAGTCTGGAAAATCACTAACACTCAGAGTATGCATGTTAAATGCAACAGATTGCTTTCTTCAGTTTTCCAGCACAGCAATATAGGAATACATTTATCACAGTACAAAGTCTGTAGCAAAAAAAATGAAAAAAATATTCATGAATATTCATATCAATCATATAAAAAACATATTCCAAGTGTTTAGATAATCAGGTTAAGAACCAATCATGTATTCCTCATAGCCATGCAGAACTAAAGCTTTGGTCAGCAATATCAAACTCAAGATAATCTATTTGAAAGCCCCTTCTAATTACAAATTCCTTTTTTTGTTTGTTTTACCTATATTACCTTCACTGTGTAAAAATAAGGCATTCTATATTCACAGAGCTTGTGCTTCTTGCATGTGACCAAGAGGGGAAACGCAATTAAAAGCTCTATTTTTTCTTCAAATCCCTTGGTAATTGCAGAACCCATGTTTAAACCCCCTTCATACCTACTACAAACACAGCTACTTCAGCAACAATCCTCCTTTCCCTTCCCTGGTACCAAGAAGTCCACCTACTGTCAAGTTTAGGTTTTAAATATTCCATTAGCATATATGTGACCTTCTTAGATACTTCTCTTTTCTCTTTTTTGGCATTTAGTAAGTTTGTGTGAAATGGTAATCCTCGTGGTATACAGAGACCTTTAATATTCTGTCCAACCCAAAACCTTACAAAGAAACTGGAAATATCATTTCCTTTTCCACAGCCTCAAATATAATATTTGACACTGTTTACAAATTTCCTTTTTAAAAAAATTGTAATTATACATCTCAAGTCATGGTTACTTTTATCTGCACACCATGCAGTCAACATTTTTTAATCCACAGCAGTATAATTCAAACTAAGAAACTATAATAAAATAGGAAAGAAAAAAAATCTATATCAGAACTCGGGACTCCTCATGCTGGATCATCTTAAATCAGCTCAAGACAAAGAAAAGAATGTTAATTGAAAGAAATAAAGATTATCTATCCTCCCTTCCTCTATTCAAAAACACAAAGAAAACTCACAATCACATGTGTATGCCACGAATATTAGCATTTCAGCATCAAACCACAGAGAATCTTGCGAGTCACAGCGAGACAAAATAATTTTGCTTGCTATTAACATTTGTAACTTCCTGCTCTCCTTTACCCTTTCCATATAGGTTTCAGCAATGTACTGCCATAGTACATACATAATAAATTAGATGCATCAGTTATCTTAAGCTAACTAGGTAGAGAATAATTCAGAATATTCTGTCAAAGTAAATATTATCCATAATATTATAAGAATGTTTATACATCAGTCACTTCACCAGCATATACATTTTTTTTCCCTTTTACAAGTCTTCATATGTGAAACATCTCACAAGACTTGAGGCGAAAGAATTGCTTGCAGTTGTATGAAATTATTTGTAAGCACAGACAGACTTCCACTGAGCAATAACCTGCAATTTGTCATACTTGGTCACTTTTTGCATTTTGAAATCACATTAATTTTCTAAATGTGGTCATTAACAATAAATTCATCATCGCCACCATGTTTAATTATTTCCCTTTGGCATTCAGAACTTAAAACATACGAGAGTGACGACGACCAATGAATTTCAATCAACTTGCTACTGTGTAAAAAAGAGTGCTCTCTATAACACCTGCAGCAAAGAATAATAAAAAAAACAACGGGAAATGACGACCAAGACAAAGACAACGAGAAAAGGAAAAGAAAACGATCAAAAACTACCTTCACAGAAGATAAAAAAAAAAGCACACTCTATTTCTTGAGATTAACATGATGCATTCCATCCTTGGGTCTCCTGGGTGGGGGCATGGGGCTCTCAGGGGGCGTGGTGGCAGCAGCGGCCGCTCCGGATGAGGTCACCGCTGAGGACACCTTGCGAGGGGTCTTGAAGGAGAGCTTCTTGTTGCCGCGGGGAGACGAACCGGTCCCATCATCATTGCTGCTTATGTGGTCCATCAGGAGGACACCTGAGCAAAGGACAAGGTGAAAATTAGCTCTGATCAAATTTTAGAAATACGGTTTAAAAATCTGCTACAATAAGGCATGAATAGCTGCTTTACAGATCATATTCAGACTGCTTAAAGCTCAGTGAAACCCATGGTATACTGATTCATCCTAAACAGTACTAATAACCATAATAATAGTAACAACAATAATAATAAAAATGACAATGACAATAATAATAATAACAATGATAACAATGACATAATAAAAATAACAAAAACAAAAAATAACAAAATAATAATAATATAATAACAATAATAAAAATAATAAAATTATATAACAACAATAATAGTAATAATAATATAATAATAAATATATACAATAATTAATAATATAATAATAATAATAATAAATAATAATAAATAATAAAATAATAATAATAACAATTAATTATTATTAAATAATATAATAATTAATATAATAATAATTAATAAATAATAACAATAATTAAAAATAAATTATGACAATAATAATAACTAAGATAATAATGAAAATGATAATAATAACAAGTATGATGATAATGAAAACAATAATTATAAAAACAACAATAATAATAACAATGGCAATGATCATACTAATAATAATAATAATAAAAATGATGATATTATCAATAATAATAATCACTAAGATAATAACAATAATTAACAATAACAGTAATAAAAATAACAAAACCAAAAAGGGACACGAGCTTTTGTGTGCATGTCTTTTCCGGTGTTGAAGCAAGTTTCAAAAGGAGAAAAGTGATGTTTCAGCAACGCAACCCAAAAAAGAATCCGAGAGCTCCTACAATATTGCGATGAAGAAAAAAAAAAAATGTCTGTTGGCTAAACATAAAAGTAAAAATAGCACATGAACAGACAATTGCTAAGCCATTACCCAATAAGAAAAGCTTGAAGGTCACATTTCTAAAGACAAAGGACGGAATTCAAGTGACGTCTTGAGCTCTACCTTTACATGTTGACATTTGCAGCATAGAATGTATATCTGCAATGGCAATTTCGGTAATTACAATAATCTATTATCTATTCTCAACATACAGAGAGAACGACTACTTCAAGACTTTTAGTGCTGTCTTTGATAAACATTCACTTGACAGTAACAACTTTCTAAAAATCTATTAGCTACGAAATGTGTGATAGGAGGTAAGACAGACTAGAAAGTTGCACATTCAATTGTTCATGAGTTATTAGAACTGTCATTGAGAACAAGTTTAGTGGGAATAATTATCTATTATAATCATACATGCAATAATAGCATCTCACTTCATCTTTAATACATATATATATTCTAGTCTCTAACTCATGCAAAATCTGGTATTACTGAAGTAGACATTGTTCCCTTTACACTGAGTTACTATTAACAGTGATGTATTTTATGTTAGGTAAAGACACTCATCATATAGTTATGTAATGACTTGGCAATAACAAAATTTATAATAAAATGACTGTCAAGATAAAAGAATGTGAGAAAAGTATATCAGGAAAGATCAGAAAAAATGGAACTTAACAAAACCTAACTAAATAAATAAATACAAAATAAATAATGGATAATACTGGAAAAAGGAAATGCAGTCCCAGTCAGGAAACAATGAACAATTTCCTTTCATTACTGTGACACTTCCTTTCATTACAGTGTGCATGTCATTGTATTGTATCAATTTTGGTATTAACTAAAAATCAGCAAAATAAACATATTAATTCACATGAAGTGTTGAAAAGACAGTCCAAAAACTAGCAAACTCAAGTGTCTCCTTTGAAGTCTGAATATGCAATAAAGATAATTTCTTAACCCTTAAAGAATGATATACAGTAATTACCACAATTACACACGACCATTACCAAGGGCACGGTACTGTTATATTGTATATTATATATAGGGCAAAAGAAGACAAAAGAGTTGCTTTACCTGTCAATTTTCCTACTCCCTTATAACAAACTTTTATCTCATTTTTCCACCCTCTTCAATGCACAAACAAATTTTGCAATCCTTTAGGGGTTAATCAAGTAAATGATAAAATTGTCGTGAATGCATGATTCTAGTACAGCTCATCAAAGAGGAAGGTTGGTTTCCTCTTTCATGTGTTTGGTAAAAATGAATGAGAATATAGATGTTCTAGCAAAAAAATAAATACATTAAAAAAGAATAAAACATAAAAAAAAAGAAAAATTCAAAGTAAATGAGAAATTTAGTGGCCTTTCTGTGCACATATGTCTTAGCATTTATCAGTGTGCATCTGCATGTATGTATGTTTGTTTGTATGCATGTATCCATGTACGTATGTGAATCTACTTTTCCTTTGGAGTATAGAAATATAATTCATGAACTTAAATGATATTAAATCAGTGTAACACCATGTTAATAAACCTCTCAGATACATCTCTCAGCAATGTACAGATAAAAAGAAAGAAAAATCACTGAAATAAAAACAAAAAAATGGTTTTAAGGCATTGGGTAAAAAGAAAACATTTCATAACCAAAACCTTACAAAAATAACAAACACAAAACTGTTAAAACACAAAAACAAATAAACCAATCACCAAAAAGAAAATCACACAAATAAACCCAATATTTTTCTATGGGCCCATAACAAAACTGGAAAAAACTGTAACAAAAATCCTGAAATATTTCCTTGTATGATGACCTCCAAAGAACTTGTTTACATTTCCACAGTAAAAGATCTGAAGGAGTTTTTGTAGTAAGACATACACAGCATACCATGGTGTTACTGTGTAGAAAACGGGCTGAAGAATCAATTATAATTACTGTCACACTAAGTGGTTACCATGAAAGAAGGTTCATTTAGTAGTAATGTACATTTCAGAATTAACTGAAGGAAAGGGGTTTGTCATAATGTCAAAGAGAGGGAAAAAAAAGAGCAAAACATGTGCTGGAATCAAACTGTCCAATCACCATATACCATCATGCACAAACACTGTGAAAGCACTGTCAAGAACACATTACACACACCACACAACACACCTATCTGATGTCTCACAAGATTCGCAGCACTGCTGGCTGTAATTGTTGTTCAACTTTCCATGGGGTATGGGGAAGCTCTTGCTATATGCAGAGTTTCGACGAATGCTTCCCAGCATTTGCCGAACTCCTGTGAGCAGTTAATATCACTTACTTTGATAGGATAGTACATACACTTCTGTGCTTCAAAAGATGATCATGAAAGTATGAAATGTTTCTTTAACAATTATAAAATGAGATGCAAACAAAAATAAATAACCAACAGTGTCAAAGTTAAAGTAAACAAATACATTTATATGAAATCACTAAACAAATAAAAAACATCACAGTCACCAAAATCACATATAAAAAGAAAAGAACAGTGCTGAAACATTCTATGCCCCTTTCAAATAACTTTCACAAACATCTTGCAAATTGCAGCCTTTCTTCTTTCACTATTAACGAAGACTGTAATTCTTCCTTTCCAATACACAAAAAAATATATCTGGACCACATCCAATCTATGGAAGCCAGGTGGAAATCTTGCTTCTCAATTATTATGTCAAAATTTCTTTCAATTCCAAATCATGGCTGCAGCATCAAACTAGACAATAATTAGTGCACTCCCTTTCACATCTTTTAAAAATTATAATAAGAACAGCACCTCAATTAATACTTATGTAGAATATTCAGTATCAAATAAAGCTGACTTTAACATAGACTGATTTCCTTCCTTAGACTTGTATCTTATTTGTTTTTATTTGATTGTTTTTGATTGTTGTTTTACTTTCTTGTTTGGTTTGGAATCTTATTGGTGGCTATCATTATGGGTAGCCAAAATACTATGTTTACATTGAAGTCTTAATGTGATAGTGTCTATTTTTTTTTCCAATTGTTCACAAATATACGCCATGGCCAACTTAGATTTATATGGATATTCAGACATTCTGGCGTAGCTTTTTGTTTTGCTTACTTTTAACTATTGGCGGTTTCTATGAACAAATGATAATGTAAGATAGCATGTCACTGAGTACCAGCCAATACTAATACAATACACAATGAAAATGTATTAACTCCATATGCACGACAAAACACCAATAAGAGTCACAACGCGATAAATCAAAGTTAAAGATAAATCAAGAACTAAAACACAAGTCTAGTAGAAACTAACCGCAGTACTAATCTATATAAGAATGATGTGACGATGATACCTCATTCGAGGCTCTAATAAGTTCGCTTAAAATCTTATTTAGGAAACAACATAGCACAGGAAAGGATGGCTATTGTAATATTGCAGCATATGAGTGTTTATAGCACTCAAGTTACCTTCAGCAAATACATCATGAAAAATACAACCTCAAACTAACAGCTGTAACACAGGATTGCTCACTAGGAATATTTCTTTCTGGTTCCTTCGCTATAATAAGCTCACGGCAGCATAACTAGATATTTTCTGCGTGGGATGCTCATTGTGATTTATTTATAATAACAAAAATAAAACAAATGGTTTAGCTTTAGGTAACCTTAGATAGATTCTGGGGTTTTTACTCATCTATCTGAATGCTAGAAATCAATTTGTTCTTAAATAAGGTATAGTAGTGTAAAAGACGCGTCAATGTGAGACAGCTCCATTATATATTTAAGAATATAAGTGTTTTTGAATATTATCAAAGCAATTTAGATCAAAAATAACTGTTTATGAAGCAGGGTGCAATAAATTGAAATCATAAGTCTTAGAAATGATTTGTACGACAACATTGATTGCACTCTTCATTATGAGGTATTGAAAAAGATACGAAACGAGTAATGGGTCTAATGCAAGATGTAATCTTCTGATACTTTCTGTAGATGGAATCCATGGCTTTGTTCTCAAAGTATTGTATTTGTAGAAATTTCGTCGTACAACATCCAAGGTATATACTAAATAAATGTCAGTCTTGGTACTAATAAAAGTTATAAATGTCTAAGTAACTTAAATAAGTTCTAACTGTCATATCTCTGAGAGGTTTATATTAAGCACTGATAAAGATAAATTACTCAGAATTCTTCAAAGTACAATCAAGACAAAGAATTTTAATTTCAAAGAAGCATAAAACTGACAAGTAAAAATAAGAGACTCAGTCTGATCCAGAACGTGATTTTATTAGTCACAATTATGTGGTAATCACAGTGTTTTGGAAAAAAAAAAATAACTAGAGCAATCACTAGTACATAACACCACACTATTCAAGTTCACAAACTACTCTAATTCAGATTTTTTCGCAATCAATGATGAGCGGGAAAGTTGTTTCTGAATCTTTTTGCATTTCTCATCTATATAACATCTGATAAATCGTTCTTGCTAGGGCTTCTAACCTTCGTTTGACAAATGATGTCTAAGTTTGGTGGCACTAAAACATAACACTTTTTAGATGCCATTATTACATTCCATGCTACTGAAATGTTAAGATAAAACACTGTGCTCTGGCAATGGTCCTGAAATCTGTTTTATAGTGTGATAGATCATTGTAACTGAGATGAGAACTGATGCCAAACTATCTAGCAATATATTTCTTTCTGTTTGTTATTAATATCAAGCCTCTGCTTTTACAGTCACTCCTATTCTCTCTCACACATTACTGGCAGTCCATAACACTAAAGAAATTACTCGTCGTTGTTTGAACGCAATTGTAAAAATACTATCATTTCTTATTTATGTTCCTTGATGATATATCTGGAAATACACTCTTGTTTTTAATTTTCTGTACAGCTACTTCTTAAGTTTTGAGATCCTTGTTTATCTTCCATTCTTATGCATGCTACTGTCTATTAGGTCAAAACAACAACTTCTCTTTTAATAAACACTCTTGATCTCTCTTAATGTCATCCCTTATAGAAAATATGTCTAGCCACAACACTTCACTCTTTCAGAATCAATTTTTTGAAAAAATAACAAATTTTCAAACTAAGAAGCATTCACAAAGCTTTATTAGCACAAAGATGTAATGTACCTTTACACCTTCCAGGATTTGAAACAAACACCTTCATTTATAACTATTGTATCTACAATTTACTCCATACTTTCTTTGCTAAACAAAGACAGAAGTCAAACACACATGATATGTACAGATAAATGGTCTTAACAGACTCATAGGACCATATCAAATATTAAAATCAGATAAATTAGATAATTGTACATGATTTGAGCTCGTCGCATACAAATTGACGCAAGTGTAAAATACAGAAAGTAAATCAATACACAGTAAATAACATAGGCGTTGGATGTAGCTCAAGGAACCTAGTACGGAGCATAAAATACTGAAAGCCTAGCTTGCCCATACTTTATAGCCCCACGGTCGCAATCCAAGCCTCGTGCAACTATCATAACTTCCTTGCATTTCTCCGCGCAGGTGCGCCTGCTAGCACTGGGAACCACAGTGTGGAATATGCATGAATGGGCAACCTGTCAGACAGTGTGGTCTCACTGGGGGGGCACGGGGCGTACAATAGTAGGGTCACTCTGGCGCGCAGAGGGCTGCCAGCTCCATGTTGCCCGACTACGAACGCTGAGCCACCACCAAAGCCCACCCCCATAGGATGAAGTCAAACACCTCCCAGCGAGTTGAATGAGGTGAAGTGAAGTCCTCCTAGTAAGATGCATGTTTGGACTCGCAGGGTTGTAATTAGTCAGTAGCAGTGGTGTAGAGATTCAGAGAAATATGCAATTTATTTGTCAATGAGTAATTAGAATAATTATGAATAGGAACAAACGGCATTTTCAGAAGACCCTAGATTGATCAGACGAGTAGGGTTGAGTAGAGTAGTGGTTGCTGTGTGTTTGATGTTAGTTTGGTGTGCGCTCAAATAGTGGGGCATTAGATCTCTGTGAATCGAGTGTTCTGAATTCATGGCAGCATCGATTGGCATGTTGTAAATGTCATGTGTGTCGTTTTAAGTGTATGTGTAAGTGTGTACAATATGTGTGCTATACGTACGGTTTCCTTCTTTTTTTTTCCCTCTTCATTCTCGCTGACACATCACACTGTGTCCTAGTAGAGATCGAAATGTGTCCCCTTTCTACTCCTTCAGTTAAAGTTTGCTGTGGTGTAAAATGTGGTGCAATGCTGTGAATGTTAACTTATAGTACTTGAAGTAACTGTCATTAATAACATAGTCACTCCATTATTGATTATAGTAATCTACTCAGGTTACAAACCTAGAATGCATAAAGTAATGTACAGTATCATGATTAGTCATATATTAACTCGTCTCAAACATTCAAATGCTCACTTACGAGCTCACAGTCCAGTGTTCATTGCTATTCAGTGATACAGTTACAACTGTAAGCAGTCAACCATGGGCTCTATTAGAATTGGCGAGTACTTCATAGCTGTCAGTGTTAATTGAGTGATATGGCTACTTATGTTCTTTATCTTTTAAAACGATGTATTTCCTTTTTTAATATATTCCACTCGTAAGGTGATTCCAAAGTTTTAAAGTTTTCTCTACATTTTTCTAATAGCCTAGCAAATATTGTTTATAACATACAGTAAGCAATTCTTACTTGACGATACATAGGATCCATAATCATCAAATAACCACTACAGGTACATAACATACATTAACATTATCATGAGGGAATTTTACTTATGGTCATATAACTCAGCTTACATTTATGATTCCAGTCTATGACTTTTATGGGACATATGAACAATACAAATATTTAGACGAGTAATTCATACAAATATATTTTGAGTTGTAATTATTTTCCTATTATTGGTTGATTAGGTTTAATTATTGTTTATTATATTGATGTTTTTATATACACTAGATTTTTGTGTTAATTTATTGTTATTTAATATATTATATGTTAAAAGGTTTGAGCATATTAAATGAAATAATATATTAGTCATTATATTACATATATCTTATTATTATTTATACACCAATGCATATACTATCATTATATAATAACCATTTACATTTATTTATGTATTTATTATATTCAAGCTATTAGATTTTTTCATATTCATCTTATTATTATTTTAATCTTGTACATTTGCCATTTGTAGAGAATATGTTATTTAGAGGGTTTCAATCTTATATAAATGGTTGTATATACATACCTGAGATATTATTAATATATTATATTTAAGTTCATGAATTTAATATTCCTTTACTTCCAATATAAGGAAAAGTACATTCATATAATAAGACGTACATTAGGATATACAAGTGTCACATACAATAATCAAAATAATCAATATAACACAATAAACATGTACAGATCAACATGTAAATATGCTAAGACATATTGACACTAGTAAGAGCCACTGTAATAAATTTATTCTCATTTATACTTTGAAATATTATTATCTATTCTATATATTTAATCATGTTTTATTTCTCATTTTATGTAATATATATATTTATTCTATGCTAGTAACATTTCTTAATATATATTCTATTACATAAATTCATACTATATTTATATCATAACAAACACATGAATAAGGAGGTAAAACAATATCATTTCCTCTTTCAGAATATGAGGCGATACTATATGAATCATGCTTTCATACGACAATTTTATCATTCATTAACTTTGAATTATTATACCCTAAAGGATTAGCAAAATCATATGTATTTGTGCATGAAGTAGAGTGGAATAAAATGACATAATAGATTTAGTTTATATAAGGGCATTAAGATAAATTAGACTAAGTAACAATACATATAGCAATTCTATATATTGTCTTCTATTTCCTACTATAAATATTAAATATAATAATCATTCATATACATATTAAGTAACCAATGTAGTCACTTGGTATAATGAGTATTAGTATATGTGCATTAAATATATGTGGTAATTATCATAGTATATAGATAGTATATATATATAGCATATATATATACATATATATATACATACTATCTATATATATATATCATATATACTACATATATACTTAATATAACATATAATATATTATACATATATATACATTATATATATATATATATATTATATATACATATATAAATAATATTATATATATATAAATATATATTATTAATATACATATATATATAGTATAATACATATATCTATATATATTATACATATATATATATATAATATAGTATATATATAATACCCACTCTCACCATTATATATATATAACATATAAATTATATATATACTAATAATATGTCAAATATTAACTGATAAATATAATGATAAGTATACATATCTTTATACAGAGGAGTTAAATACAAGATAGATAAAATTATTACTATATTACTATGTACTCATATTCAGAACTTTAAAGATGAGATGAAACACTTGAGTTTTGCTAGTATTTTACTCAGAATGTCTTTTTATTCATACACTTTCATATGGGATCAGATTATAATATGTTTATATTAATTAATTTAGACGTGATTTTTAGTATAATACTACTATATATGATGCATTATAATAAAAATTTGTATACAGTCATATACATATTGATCATGACAAATATGATACATATATATATATGTACATATATAATATGCCAATATACATACATGATACATACTACATATAGTATATATATTACATATATATATTCACATATATCATATACATATATATACACACAGTATATAATACCCATATATGAACTACACATATCATATACACACTATATATCGTCCACATATATATAACCCTCATATATATACTACCACATATTATATACACATATATACTACATATTTATACTAATATATATCCATATATACTATCATAACATATATATTATATCATAGCATCATATATATACATAACATATAATTATAGCATACATATATAACTGTACATCATATATATCATATACATATCGCATATACACTTATATATCCATATACAGTATACATTACTATATATACTATTACTACATATATATATACATATATATCCATACCTATTACATACATATATACATATTATATATATATATTTATATATATAATATATATATATAATATGTATTATAGAATATGTATATTATATATATATGTTATATATATGTACTATATATGTATTATATATATATGTATATATATATATGTATATATATATACTATACTATATATATATATATATTATATATATATACATATATATATACATATATATATAATATACATATATATACATATATATATATGTATATATATTATATAATATATATACATATATAAATATAATATATATATATATATATATATATATAATAAGCTTTTCAAATATAATGCAAAATATTCTGTAAGAAAAATGTACATAAAATTCACTTCCTCATGATAACGTCCTAATAACATCTACATTCTTCATAGATATTGATATCTTCCTTCCTCTAATTTGGGATGCACATATATAGCTTCAATGTAGTCCTGTCAAATTCTGCCAAAGGTGGCTTTCAGATGTCCATCGTTTACCCCCTTTTCTACCTATTCATTAATATCTAATACTGTTTAACTAGCATTCAATAATTCTACAAATATCTACAAGTATACGAAGCAGACTCTACTCACAGATATGTTGATATATAAATTCATTCATATCTTTTGACCCTACTATGATGGGCCAAAATTTTCCATTATGTAATCATTACACAACAGTCTAGCCTTTCTGGCAGGGCATGTGCTGTGTACAGCTGGCCCACCCGCTTGCTTGCTAGAGTGCGTCATGACGCGTATACACATCATAAGTCACTACATCAGGACGGCTATAGGCGTGCCCATCAATAAGGGTGTAAGTGTATACCGGATTCAGATTCACTCAATTGGATTTAATTTCACTAAAATCTACTTCATCTAACTGTTTAGTGTAGGAAAAAATAAATAAAAATCATGTTTCCTACATCTTGCTGCATATTTCCCAAACATATTTCTAACTTTATACATATATTTACAATAAGAAACCTTATTATTCCAGCCTAATCTGTTTTAAAAAACATATCAAACAATAGTATTAAAAAAAAAAAGAAGATCTATATATTGCAGCTGATTTTCTTCTCTCTCCTTAGAGCAACTGCTTTCCTGCCTACATTTAAGTTATTATGTCATGTGCTATCTTTTTAACATATCATGTACAGGATCTGAAGGTAACAAACTGCACTAAGCTTATTGGACTACCACTCATTTCAGTGCAAAAATGATTTTAAACAAAACCACAATCTGTGGTATGCTGCACTTTACCCATGATATAAAACAGCTACAACACTCATTCCCCATATCTCGCTACAATTAACATGGAGAAAATGTAGCTTAAATATGATTTTTTCCACAAAAATGACAGAAACAAGTACCCAACAAAATACCAATGACAATAGGGAATCTACAGAGCAGAAATATTTAGACGTGACATCCCACAGAGCATGATCATGTCCTAATAACATTAGGATATTATAATCATAATCAAAATCTTACATTATATACATATACTACATACATAACTTACTTATGCTATTCACTATACTACATGGTCTAAAATTCCTATTTAAGGGGGAAAAATTATGGAGGTAATAAAGAAAAAGAAAATGATGAAAACATCTGCTACAGAAATGCCTGCATCTAAGTACCATACATAGAAAGCAATAGTGTGTGCAAATTACCCTGCACAAACAACTCACTACTCTTTCCAAAAGGTGAGCTAATGCATGCTAATCAAAAGCTTTCTTCCTGAGATAACCAACCTCACAGCACCAGTACGATTACAAGGCCTGAGTTACACTAGGTCCTCTTCACTGGGGTTGTAGGGCAGCATGCTCCCTGTTGCAACAGAATGGTGCACAGCAAGCTTAGGGTATGTAGCAATTGGCAAGATGCTGGCTGGGAACTTTGCAGAACAATAATGTGACTGAATAACAGTATGTATTTCATTTTCACTTCATGATGAATTTTGCTTTAAGATTGTGTCATTCTTAAAATCTATGAGAAATGAACACTGACACTTCAAGCAAAATACACACAACACTGAAAAATCATACAGATCTTAATAGTTATCTAGACTGAGCCAGCACAAGAAATACTTATAAGAAGAATACTAACAGCAGGTGCTATTTAAAAAAAAAAAAAAAAAAGTACTTATAAAGGTGTTATAAAATTGCTGAAGAAGTTGCATTGTTTATTGTTTTTTTGTTTTTTTTTAAAGGGTAAGTAAGACTACCAAAAAGGGTTGTTTGGCGTTGTGGGAGGGCAGGGGAACGGGAGCTATTACACATAACATGCAACTCAAGTGTTATCCATCCCTGTATAATCAATTTGGTACAGATATGCTGGAAATTACTCTACAGAAGGATAAATAACTTCTTTTCTTGGCAAAATCTGGAAACCCTACTAAGCTACATATTTCCTTATGTAAAAATATTAGACGGAAAAGCTTCTCTGCGTCGGTACAAAAAAAATAAATAAAAATTAATAAAAATTAATTCACTACTTGAGTCTTTAGCATTATCTATGCACCATAACTACACATAAAAACCCTGAACACGAAGTGACAGTTAGCTACATTAAATATAACTGCCTCTCTAATTAAACTTAAAATGCTATCTCAACAATGAAAAGGTTATCTCTTACATATTTCATTCATATTACGAAGGTATGAATAGTGAGAATATCAAAATATACTATCCAGTGTATTCGTTTTGTATGTGTGGATGTATATGTGCTTCTGTGGTTATATATGTGTATGTGATTGTGTGTGTGCGATTGTGTGTATGTGTGTTGTGTGTGTGTGTGTGTGATTGTGTGTGTGTGATTATGTGTGTATGATTGTGTGTGGGTGGGTGGATGTAGGTGTGTAGGTGTGTAGGTGTGTAGGTGTGTAGGTGTGTAGGTGTGTAGGTGTGT
>NW_020869478.1:212976-220476 GCF_003789085.1 Penaeus vannamei
CATGTTTTTATATAAGGGTATGTGCATGTTATTTTAGTATATGTATAGTTTGGGTTACAATGGTATACATGCAAGAATGTACACAACAATAGAAGACTGAATGAATCTATGTATTACTCTGACCATGGACACTTTTCCACTTACTTCATATCTGAAGAGTGTCTGCAGAAGAACTCGTTCTCCACATTACGCTGGTTGAGGATGGTTGAAATAGCATCGTGCTGAGACTCGATGGGAAGTGTTGGAGGAGGGCCTACAGCTTCATTCAGTGCATGGCCAAACTGCTCCAGCACTTCTGGGCTTGTGTGACCCACATAGTTCAACAGCTGGAGAAACAAATTTCAACATATTCAACATGAATAACACTTTGCATGAAGCAAAACTAATTTGTATATAAAAAAGATACAAGTGTATATACAGATATATAATGATGAGCCAAAAATACTGAACAAGCCGACAGCTAATTAACAACACATTCCATCTCCTTGTCCTACAAAAATTCCAGTAACATACATCATCCAAGTTGTCCAGGTCCTCAGCAGAATCTTCGTGTGTCGGCAAAACCCCTGGTGGTCGGTGCCTGAGGGTGTGCCTTGGGGGGGATGTCACGACAAATGAGGAAGACATGATATCATCGCGGCTGTCAGTGTGGTGCTCCAAGCTGCTTGCCGAACTGAACTGAACCCCTAAACCTGTGTAACCAGGAAGTGGTGGAGGGGCTCCAGGTGTAGCCTGTAAAAGAAATCATGAAAATGACTGATAATGATATGAAAATAAAACCAACATTATTCCTAATAACTATAATAATTAAGAACATCATATTCATTATAATCATTAGTGATCACAATAATGATGCAAGTAATTATCATATCAGGAATCTTACAATAACCACAATACTAAGTAATAATACACTGAAAGACATTGCACCAAAATGAGATATCCATTTGAAAAAAGACAAAATCACTCACCCCAGGAGACATGCTTGGTTGCTGCTGTGCTTGTGCTTGTAACTGCTGCGACTGCTTCATCTGCTGGTGGTGGACATGAATGGCTGGGTCAGCTATGCACTCACTTGGTGGGGCATAAAGAAGGGTAGCGTCCCATGAGAACTTTCCAGAGAGATCCCTCAGGATGAGTCTCACCTGCAGATGAAAAGGTCAAAACTTGTCACCGACAATCCTTCCTCTCTTTTAGGTACTTCATACAAAAACACACATTTTCCTCCATTTCCAAAACATACTTGGAATGAGTACAACTTTCCCCCAACAAAATAAAAATACCTCTGAATTTGGTGTCTTAAATCCTGCAGTGGCAGCCCCTCCTGGAACCTGAAGTGCTGGAAGTTGTACCAGAGACAACAAGCATGATTGATTGAGGGCAAAGAGCTGAATGTGCGGCGACAGGAAAACCTCAGATGACAATTCATCTCCAGAAAGGCCAGGGACATCATCTCCTTCAACCACCAATGAGGAAAGGCGTTGTGCTCCCACACCCAGGGGGAAATGCCATAAATGGTTCATGATGTGACTTGTGATCTGGAATACAGATAATATTATATATCTAATTATGAATGGAAAAACACTCTACTGTGTTGATACTATGGTAGAAAAACCCACAATGCACAAATTAAATATATTGAAGAAATTTAGTTTGTGCATTGTGGGTTTTTCTACCATATCTAATTATGTAATTACTCATTTATTTATTCAATTAGGTCTATACCTGACTTAATTTCTAAATATCTTAAAATCAGAATATTAGCATACTTTTAATCTCATATACTCGAATTTCACTTCATTCTTACCGATCTTGCAGCTAGTTTTATGGTAGAAGTGCAAGAGGCAGGGAAGGAAGACCTCTTGAGGGAGTCTCCCCAGGTTGAAGAATCCACGCTCCCACTCCTGCCCAAATCTTCCCGAACATGGCTTTCAAAATCCACAATTTCAATGTTGGGTGATTTTATATGATTGCTCTTTTTGCCACTGGTAATAATGTGAAGCACCTGGAAAAATACATCAAATCTACACAGTCCCACAAACTATCAGAGTAAACAAGCTGAAAACACAAAGACCATGAGGGCTTTACATGTATATTGCTCTCTCTATGATAACCAATTCATACATTTACAATAATTTTTGGTTGCCAATTCTATCTTACCACATAAACCCCAAACCTTCTTTCCTAAAAATAAATCACATCTTCCATACAATAAAGTATATCAAGCAAATTACTGTTCCACAATAAGAAATACATCTCTCAATTACACCCAACCTTATATCTAACAATAAATATACACAATATCATAGGTAAATCTTTATTCCACTCAGCTCTCTCTACAAACCTTGAATACATGTTGAAGTAGAGTCTGTTTGTCTTGCATAGGTTGAATAAGTACTTGTTGAGGCATGCGCATGACCCACTCGGCCAGGCAAAAGAGGCAAGAAAGCACAAGGTGTTTCCCATCGGTACTGACTGTGAGGCTGTTGTCTGTTCCGATAGCTCCTAGTGTCTGACAGAGTACCTAAGAAATGAAAGGAAGACATAAATTAATGCTATGGGTTTGGCAGGCTTCTAAATCATTATTGTATACATTTACTTATGAATCTAAAGAACTCTCAAAACATTAATTCACTTCAAAACTTACATGGGGGTGAAAGACGATATATCAGACTTTCAAGGGCCCCATCAAAACATCAAACTTCTAGAACTTGGATAGCCAGTAACTATATCAAACATACATTTCCATTTCTTCAATAACAACGAAAATCAGACAAACTTACCTGAATAATTCTAACTGGTACATCTGGATAATGTGTGAGGAGAGCTTCTGCATGGTCGCACATGAGCAGGAGTAGGTCAGCTGCTATCTGACCCACCAAGCGTCCAATCTGTTGATCAGGTAATTCAATAAACATTTGCACAGCTGATAAATGCTTTTACTGGTCATGAAGATTTCTCCCTATATTCAAACACTTATTGCATATTGATATAATAATCTCTGAAGGATGTAAAAGACTTTAATAACACCATTCTTGGGTCAACTGCAGAATAAAAGGAAAGATTTATCTTTACTTCTGTCTTTAGAAATCACCTATCAAGATTATTCAAACCTTTTTGTTACAAAGTGTGAAACCTTCCTACCTTTCCCCATCAAATTCTCTTGCTTACTTCCATCTACTTTTCTCTGAAAGTGTTCTGTTTATTTTGATAGTATATTCATAACAGAAAGTAATTTTTACTCTAATTCTATAGCACTTTACTCAGAGTAATGTTAAGAAACAAAAACAACTAAACAGATAATTCATATCATTGCAATATTCAAATAAAAGTAAAAACTACATAAACATCTTACATATATCATCTACAATGCTACACATAAATGTATGTTGGCAGCAGAGGATCATATTAACCATTATAATTCCCATTCATAGAAGAACAAGCATAATCCTGCTAACAATCTAATCTATGAACTGTAGTCTATTCAACAAACTTTTTTCAACCTACATTTCTAGTCAAGAAAAAAATAATAATAATAATTGAAAAAGAAAAATACATATTCAGTATTCTGTGAATATAGTGACATAATACTCGTATATCAAATAGTTCAGTAATTCATAATATCTGATTTTGATTCAGTTCTCTACTTAACATTAATATTTCTTTAGAAAGAATAAAATAAATAAATACTTCTAGAAGGGCTTTTAACTCTTCCAACAGAGTACCTATTCCAAGTGGACTTAATCTTAGAACACAAAATATATGCAATCACCCTGCTTTATTAGGAATTCAGAGGGTGCAATATGCAGCATGGCAACCTTCCGCAGATTATCACTAATTAGTACTGTTAAGTTTCAGATACCAAAAAAAAATCTATTACCTTAAAATCTTCTGCTTCAAAATAATTGAATACATAAAATTGATAACCAAAAAATGACAAATACATATACAAGCATGTTATGAAGATAGGCCAAGTAAAGAGCAGACTTCAAAGCAACGGCTGGGAAAATGCCTCTCAAAAGCTCTAGTTCAAGAAGCCATTTATTAGGATGAAATTACAAAGCAGAAATTGGAATTCCTGAAACGATCAAAGTTTCAAAAAAGATCCATTCCTCAGGATTTGTTATTGTCATCTGAATCCTACAAGTTATGATTAAAGAGTCTGCAGGATTATGCCGCAAAAATAAAAAAAATCTCAAAAGCCTTATTCAGTTTCTGCAACTGATTGATCATCTGCCGCCTTGTACAATCAGTCAGGGATCTAACATGCTGTGGATGGGGACATGCCTCATAAACAATGATACAAAAAAGAAAAAAAAGACTGGGTGTGGTATGCTTCATGTATGGGAGTGTGCATATGTATGGGCTTGTCTCGGTGTCTATGAGTGTGAGACTGAGTATTGGTATAAGATTAAGAGTGAAAAGAAGTGTGTGAAGATGAGAAAGAGACTGAGAATAAGAACAAGTGAGAGGAAGCATGACACTATATGATAGGGTGTGTGAATGTGAAAGTCTAAGTGTAAGGCTGAGTGTGCTCGTGTGTGCATATTTCAATATGTAAAATATAATACATACCTGCTTCTGCTATTGTGTATTTGCATTTAGTTTCTGTGTTCCTATGTGTTTGCATGCCTTTCTGTGTGCAAATGTGTATGTGTACATCCTTTATTATACATGATTTTCTACTTGTCTTGAATAAACTTATGATATATATATACATATATACATATATACATATATATATATACATATATAGATATATTCGTACATATATACATACATATATATTAATTTGTATGTTAATGTTGTTAAATGTCTTTTCATTTTTGTACATGCACTTTCAGTGTGAAGATGTTTGTGCTCCAATATACATGTCAGTATGTGCTGGTATGTGCATACTTAAATTACATAAATACAAAAATACTCATTTCATATCTGGAATAATTCTATCTAAAACTGCAATGAACTCTAAAGGCCATCAAAAGGTTAATCTGTTTTATAAGCATTTTACCATCCAATCCATCTCCCTTTCTACAATATCTTATTTCCATTATGAAAAAAATACCCATAAAAACAGGATATTAATAAAGAAATATATAAATAAACAGACAAATAATTCCATTAGTTTAGCTTACAAAGGACAGCACCTTCCACAACCACAAGTAAGATTAGATCCATTCATGATTGCTGCCCTCCCCAATCTCTCCCCGACACTACAAGACACACACGGCAAAATATACCTCAGCACTCTGGGCCAGATGCTTAGTTGGGTGCGTTGAAGGTACTGCTTGCTAGAATGCAAAACACTCATCAGTTCTGGGTCATGCTTTACTGCTCAAATGCCCTCATTGCCCAGAGTAAGATGTAGAAAATGTGTAGTAAAATAAATACACGCCACAAAGTAGTGCCATCATTCATCTCAAGAAAGGTACTTCAATTTAAAATGGTTTGTGAAAAGAAAATGAGTTTTACAATTCAATAGTTTTCAAATTACTACACACAGGTGTTTCATGGTGATGACTTCACAAATCAGAATAATGGTGACACAAACTTTGCAATCCAAAATTAGTGTTTTCAATCAAATTTACCTACACATTTTTCACATACAATATATAGTTAGCAGTAATTAGCCTATATCTTATCTTAACAACAAATTGTAAACTACAGAATAAAAATTACAAACAACATATATTCAGCAAAGCAATTAAAATGCTGTAAGCATAAAACACACTAAATTCATGCAAAAATTTCTTGTTACAAAGTAATACTCTGAAGGCATGCATAGTAATTTTATTAAAATAAAATACATGATTTTAAGCTCAAGGAGAATTATGAATGTGTAAGCATGAACTATTCCTCCAACTTCCAAGGTAATCTTCTGGTAAGTTAGTAGTATAAAAAGTTTAAACTACACTTGATATAGAAAAAAATAATGACAGGGAAAAAAGCTACTTATCAACAACATTTAGTCAAACAAACAATGCAAAAAAACTCAATACTGTCCTATTCCATCAGTCTTACTACGCCTAGAGGCCTCCTATCCTGTTTTACCTTCAAGGACGCAAGGAGGACATTTATAGCCTCGTTGACCTTTGTGTGGAAAGTCTGATTGGCCAGCTCATGGTAGAGGTAAAGGGCAAGCGTGCACAAGGCCAGCGACCTGGTGCGCCACCAGCTGTCCTTCTTCCCGCTTTTCAGTAACACGTTCACCAAGTGATCCTGGAAATGGAACGGAAGAGATGCATCATTTCCATTCCTTCCAATAATAATAGCCTACAAAACATACATAAAAATCTCAACAGTGGAAACCTGATTAACTGTATATACTACTAACATCCTTATTCATGCATAAATCAATTCTAGCAAAAGTTAGCAGGCTAGACACATCAACATTCTATAAAATGCTTAAACACCTTAACAAACCTTAACATCTGAGCAGTTCATAAGAGCAAGATCCGTGGCAGAAGGCTGAAGGACTGGCATGGACGGGTAAAGCGATGAGAGCGGCAGCAAAGATCCAAGGAGACTTAAGGCCTCTAGACGCGGTGACTGCTGTAAGAAGCGTATCAAAATATTTGTCAGATGAAAGCATCCCTTAGAGTATGTATAACGCAATCAAATTTTCAAATACATTTTCATCTCAGGTGGATATCCATCCTCCAAGTTTATGAACTGAATTTCGGATGAACAAAAAACTCCAAAATATACATACAAACCCTAGCAAAATCAACTTACAAATAAAATCAGCTTGATTCAATAAATATCATATAAAAGACTGAACTTACAACTTTGGAATCAGGAGCAGTTATGACAGTGTTAGTAGCAAAAATGAAATCCAGGGTGAGCATCGTAGCACCTGGCAGTCCCAGGGAGAAGAAGTGTGGGCCACACTCTGCTACTAATGTGTTGATTATTTCCTGTGGATTGAAAGTAAAAATAAAAATTAAATTTCCTTTAGAAAGAACCATATTTTCAATGCATACACCATTAACTCACACTTGTCTGTAATAGCAACAACTGTATACAAAATCTCTAATGTCATAAATTATAGACAGCATTTTAAAAATTATAAACAAATCAGTTAGTTACACATACCTGATCTTGACCAACTAAACCTTGGTGAAGAACTCTATAAAAATGTGTAAGAATGTCTTTTGGTGGTGGGATATCATGCTTGCGTACCATCATCACACACAACAACCGGTAGGCTAGTGTTTTGCCTCGATGAAAAGGAGGTGGCAGTGTTAAAGCCTGTAAATAAACAATGTGTTCTTGACTCAACCTGACAAGAGGAAGTCTTTCCCCTAATATTACATGAAATACATAATGAATGAAGACAGAATCCACACATGTTTACCCACCCTGAAGCACCAAGGGGCGACTAGCAAAATTGGAGGTATTAGTTCTGGAGGCTCTGGGCTGCTTTGGTTGTCAACTGAAATGCTTTGATTATTTCGTAACTGAAAAGAAAAAGAAATAAGAAGTAAGTCATCTGTAATACCA
>NW_020869478.1:230476-242611 GCF_003789085.1 Penaeus vannamei
TGATGGTGAGAGTGATCGCTCGAGGGATGGTGAGGAGAGAGTTTGGGGCTGCCACCGCTACCACCCGCTCCAGCTTTGAGAGATCCTCCCCCAGAACTACTCCTTCTCTTTCGGCTGAATGGGCTGCGTTCGCTTCCACCTAGATGAAGGATGAGCAAAAACTTAATTGATCTCAATAGGAATCACAGTCAATCAGAGGAAAACCACTGACAGAGATAAAAAATTCATATATATGCCAAACTGAGTACTTCATATACATCCACAAATATATACAGTACACTCTTGATTTAATAAGCTAATGAGGAAAGGGTTTCCATTAACTTCACTGGTCTATTAAATCAAAAGCCATATTTTTGCTGGTTTTAATGCAACAGACTGAATACAATATAGTCTCTCTTCAAAATCTAAAGGTACAAATGAATTGAAATATTCAGCCTCAGAATTCTTCTCAAATATGCATAAAAGTTTTACTTCAATCAGTTTACTTGCAGACAGTTGCAATGTATAAGCAATTGCAAGTAAAACAGAAGCTTTAGTTAGTGAACTTGATATAAGCCTTTTTGTCAAGATCCTTCCTATATTTATTAGACCATGTATTGCAATATCTTGAGAAATTTGTTTTTTGAAGCTAATTCCCCCAAACATGAAAGACAGATTTGAAGCCAAAACCTACAGACTCTTTTGTTGATTACACTGATACCATTTCTCAAATATGACAGCCCTGAAATGCATAGTGGTAAATGACAATTTCTGTATATGTAAAAGCTGGAACCCATTAATCTGATATTTCTTATCTAAAGATTTACATCTATATTTACACCTATTTCTACATCTACATAGGCAAAACGATATAACCATAACTTCAATACTAACTATGTGAAGCAGAATGGTCTGCATGGGCTTCCTCCTGCAGGTGAGAGAGTGTGGGAGCTGCACTGGTATGTCCTTCCGCAGCACTAACTTGGCGTTCCATGCGTACACTACTCCAGCTTCGAGCAAAACTGCTTCGTACAGACTGCAAAACATAATGAAACGTGTTATTCACTGACATATAATAAGTATAGTAGTAGTAAATTCAAAAAAGACTATTTCTGACATATAATAAGTGTAGTAGTAGTAATTTCAAAAAAGACTATTTCTATCATAGTATATTGAATGCATAACACCTCATCATAAAAGTAAATCAAACCAAACTTACATCTAATCCTGTTAACTTGGTGCCTCGCTTTATCATCCGGCGCTCTGTCACTCGCTCCAGAGGGAGGTTATTGAGCTCCAAGCCGTACACATGGCGGGCAAGCACCCTAGTTAGTGTGTCTAATGTTTTCTGGAAGGCAATATGGTTTTTATTATAATTCTAACTTCATCTTAATGCATTATTTTTGCATACCATCTTCCTTTAAGTTACATTTGTTTTTTTTCTTTAAACAAAATCAAATGGAAATGAATACAAGAGTTTAGCAATGTTGGAGCTTCTCGGCCAGAGTAACCACAAGACTTGGTGGGCCTCCTTGGTGGTCTCACATCATCTTGGTTGGATATTAATAAAGGCTTCACAACCACTCTTCATATGGGAATGGAGCAGAGCACAACCATTTTCAGTTTTTTTTTAATCAAACTTAGAATATAACTTATTGCACAAAAAAAAATTGATGAAACAATGAAAAATGCAGTGCAACTTACAGCCCACTCCTTAACCAGCTCATCCCAGTGGGTAAGGGAAGAAAGGGTGAGGAGGAGCTGGTCCCACAGATCGCCCGAGATTACCACACTCAGGTTGGCCTTAATCCAGGAAACAATAAGGGTCTGAAAGCATAAAAAATTATATTATTTTTTTTTTTCTTTTACTTCCAAAATCTGAAATTACAATCACCGTCAAACTTAATGTTTTCAAGTTTACAAGCTTTTCAGTTATTACTGGGTTTTCAAATTACACTCTAGCCTCTAGTATCATGAATTACTATTATCAAAAGTTAACACCACTCAACATCCTCTCAAAAGTTTTATCCTTCATAGAAGAAAGAAAAAGAATTTGGCATTGGTTGAGAAACGAGCAAGCCCTCAGTTGGTCATCAAGAGAACCTGTCAACTCACTCATTCCTTTGTTGAACCTAAAAAGAACTGTGATTGTCTTTTATGTTGACAATAAATTAAACTATTTTGTAATTCTATTCATTCTATGACACTGCTATGACCATTTTCCCCTATTCATTTTGACAGTAACTCAAACTAAAAATAAGAACACCATATCCCTTTTTCCCTATGCATATCTCTAAATCAACAGGAAAGCAGCCCATTTCAGTCCTACCTGATTGAAAAAGTAAGTGATGTATTGTAACCTACCTGAAACAGTGCTGAGGCAAACCTCCCACCCAGAGAGTCCTCCTTGTGGGTGGCAGGTCGACCGCAAAGAGTCTGGGAGGTAATGTGAAGTAGCACCACCAGTAGTTGCTCCCTAGTAGAGAATATTTGAAGTTATGAGCATCAAGTACATTTAGGTAATCCTGTGTATATTTAGGCATCAATATAAATGTGTTTTACTCATATCATATTTTCAGGGCATGAAATTTGGGAATTGTGTCCTTTTGGTTGTACCATAATTTACTAAGCTCTGTTATATGACGGATCTTTTTTTTATGAAATAAGAAATTATAAATGTGTACAAAAAATGTGTTTTTTTAGTCAAATGTATTTGCTTATGGGCATCTAACAAAGAAAGAACTGTTCATCAATTTCACTGGAGTTCTCATCACTGACAGCAAAACACAACATTGGCATGTGGCAATGTAAAGGTAAAGATTAAAATGACTGTTTACTTACCATGTTTTCTGTTCCATGCGAGTGTTCATGACCATGTATCGGTAAATATTGAGCACGTGTTTGCAAACCTCAACCTGTTCATCCAAGAGACGTGGGTAGTCGGGAGACACCTCTAAGAGGAACACGTTGGCTGCACTTGTGATGAAAACTTGCAAAACATTCTGAAGAAAGTAATATTATCAAAAATCTTACAATCACACAAACAATCACTCTAAACTACATTCTAAAATATACTAAACAAAAAGATATTTACAGATATCCTTCTGCTAAATCTTACAGCCTTGTTTTCATGACTTTATAAATGCATCAATCAACAATAATACATTATATCTATATGATAATAATTATGTCCATTTTTCAATATAAACATCAAGAATGCTTCTATATACAAATAAACATAATGCTATCCTATACTTACCTGAAGGCCAGCTCGAATATGAATCTCTTTGTTGACAGCCCCAAGGTAAGATTCATTGCGCAGGCGTCTCTGGCTATTGTTTTCCATAGGCCCTGCTGCATCATCCCTTGGGCTTGTACCTCCTTCCAAAGGCTCCAACATGAAGGGGGGCATTTCTGGGGTCTACGATAAAATTTTGAAACTGTTCAGCATTTCTCCCAGAGAAAACAAACCAAAAAAAATCAAATATATATTCACAATTAGATTCCAATCTAGCTGATAGTTTTTGGAGTTTAAAGAGGTACTAGCAATAGAGTAGAAGTATCTTTAAGCCATTATTCAATCATTCCTTCCCTAAATAAAAAGATGAATTTTTATTTAACATTCTGATTCCCTATGGCCAATTACATCAAAAGTAGCACTTACATTCATCTGTATCCAGTCTTTGTAGGAAAATATTACAGTTTTCATGACCCCTGCATAACGGAAACTAAGACACAGTGCTTGGCGAAAGAGTTCATGGATGAAGTTGATATTCTCACGAGAGGAGAAGAGAATGTCACGCACCATAATCCCATCCTCTCCTGAACCTCCTTCATCACTGTGGGGTGTGGAAATTAACACATGTAAATGGAATATATCAACTATCCAACCTCTGTTTCTTTATCCTTTTTTTTATTTCTAATGTCAGGTCATCTTAGAAAAAAAAAAAAAAATCTATTCAATACTTATTATCTTTACCTGACGTAAAATGCTGATGTGACTGAATCCTGGTCACTGGTACTTCCCTCCGGTGCATCTCCGTGGCCAGAGCGACGTCCATCATCCTCACTAGTAACAGTATAAAACAGTCATAAGACTTCCTCAAAAATCAGAATTATAGTTAATTTACAAACTTTCCTCTTCATCTAATAAGTTTAATAATGTGGGTAGACACTGGGTGACACATGGCCTTAACCTAAAGGTCTTACAAGTCACCATCTCCCCCAGTGTTCTAGAATAGTTGGGGTCCTACTTAATTGTGGCATCACTGACTACAACCACCCTAAATATGATTCTTTGAAACCTTAGCCCACTGCGCTATCAAAAATAAATGACATACCTTAATTCAAAAACAACACATCAAGCATTTCACTTTACACATTTTGGGCAATTTCAAAAATCTTCAGACTTATGAACATTAGTATTCATCATAACAGAGTCCCACCTAACAGACGATAGCGATTGTCCACTCCGCTGTGAGGTAGCTATGACAAATTTCCGCACCCACTCCACAACTGCCACCTGACATGTGCCGTAAGGACTCACACCAGGACTGCCCCTCAGTTCAGGTAGTTCTGGAATTTATATGAAGAGAAAAGAGATGAAGAAACATTGTAATATTAATTTCATATTTGTCTTTTCCTTTACGAATACCTCAAAATCTAAACTATCATGCAAAATTTTCTTCCCATTCTAATGAAGATCATATTTCAAAAATTATTCTTATGCAAACCATTCCCACCAGGTGACATGCTTTCATGGCAAAAAATTCCACGGCACTTGATAATGTCTAATCCCCTAATGAGCTGGGTCTTGATGGCCTAGATGGCAGTTCATGAGCCCAGTTGTGAGGCACAGAATGGCACAAGTTGACGCATCCTGGCTTCACCAAACTTTGTACAAAATTTTACTCCATCCTGAATGAGTTAAGCTCTGATTCTTTCACAGATTTCCAGTGCCATTCATGAATGTCTAGAGCCAATGGTTTTAGAAGAAACTGAGACTTAAAAGGATCTCATTAGTGATCTCATTAGTAACACTTTGTTTTTATGTCCAAATCTGGGTAACGTGTATAAAAAAAATCTTTCAATTTTTTGTGACAAATAAGATGGCAGCAATTATAATCTGCAGGTTGAAATACTAAGCAAAAAAAATATGCCATTTTACATCAAGTCACTGGACTTACATCTGAAAGTCTTTTGAGTCTTTGCTTCAACATGTATGGGATAAGACCATTTAAATCAATGTCTATAAAGTACCTAAATATGCAAAATCACTTGCAAAGATTCCCTTATTAGAAATCAAAACTCAGCAGTAAAAAAATATGTAGATATAGACCTTCTAAATATAAATTATTACCCTAGTCACTCGTCACATTATCACAACAATCTAAATTGTTTTATGGATATTCATATCAAGCATAGGCTCTTCCCTAGCATGAATATCTAATAACAAAAGATTGCAAGAAGAGCGAGACTTACCCAGGTTAGGTTTATAGAGTGTATTTTCAGGATTGAAACTGGGGAAAATGTGTGGCATATACCAGGCACGAAACATTGCAAACAGGTATGAAAAAGATTTGGTGTGTTGTGTGCGATCTCGCCACTCAATCCTCCGGACCTGTAAAAGAGTACTTTCTTCAATCCAAAATCACCTAGAGCATATCAAGTATATCATTTTTTCTTAAGCCATATATTTCCTTGGAAATATGTGAGATTCAGCTTTCTATATAAACGTCCATATGATTTTCTCAAAAAAAGAGAGAAAAAAAGAAAATCTAAATTCTCTTTCTATATATTGTTCAGCTTTTGCTGAACTACCTAACATCTATTCTTTAAACCTTAATATTTCAAACCATTATATTAAAATGTTACTGCAAAACCATGGAAATCAAATCACTCCTTTCTTATCAACTGATGGGAAATTCAACTGACAATGGTGACACTAAAAGAACATAAAAAGTAAGCTGCAGGAGAGCACTTCTGAAAAAATACAACAAAAAATCCTTACTGACCTGCGAGACCATAAAATCCATGAGCGACCTGAGGAAGTACGAAGTAAGATCATCGGGGGTCTTCTCAGTGTTGGAAGGTTGGATGACTGGTGAGGGCTCCACGCAGGTGATTCCCCCACAACCCAAATCTGGTGGCATGGCAGCAGGAGGGGGGATAGGGAACCCTGGGACAAGGGAGGCAAACATGCGGTCCATCTCTGGGGTCTTTGCCTCCCCGACGATCATGTACCACAGAATGAACAACCTGTAAGCAAATATGGAGTTGTGAAATGTGACATAAATTCACATCATCATGGGTAAATTTACATCAAAATCAGTAAGCTGCTACATGATGCCCTGATAGAAACAATAAATGTCCTCACCTCATTGCCTCCCTCCGTAACCGCACCGTGTTGCCAGGGTGAAGGATTTTTTTGAATATATGTGTAAGTGCATTGCACTGCCATCTTCGCTCAAAAAGTTCAGGAAGGATACACAGGAGACGATCAAGCACATACAGTGAACATTCTAGGTCTTCCCTGTGACTTCGTTGTACAGCAAAAGTTCCTGCCAAAAGCACAAAATAAAAGTATTAAAAACTAAAACATGAATGACTCTTAGATCTGTACTAAAAATGATACATGAATGATTTCTCATTAAAAGCAATGAAACTAATTACTGAGTCTTAACATAAGTTTTCACTAGACAGGCAAGCCAGCCAGCTCACCCTTCTGCCGTAGATTTCCCTCGAATGTGATGAATGCCTCATAGAAGACATGGAACACAGGGCTGTAGTTTACCTCCAAAAAGACTTTCACTTCCCCAGGTTCCTGGTTATCTGGAGACAAAAATTCTTATATTAATTAAACAAGATTACAAGTCAGCCTGGAAAGGACAAAAGATGCTGAAAGTACACATAGTCAAAAGATTGAAACAGAACAATAAGACATAGCTATTACATTAAGTGCAAGGCAGAATCAGGTTGGTCACTGCTGCCATAAATAAAGAAATACCTAGTAATATGGTATATGCTTATGTAGTTTATACAGGATACTTCAGGACTGTACAAGAAAGGTCAAACAAAAGGGCAAAGTATCTTCTATGATTGCCAATTTAAACACTAACTGGTGTAGAGGTCACTTTATGTCTTTTATTGATCCTTGTTTTATTACTTCTACTCTCTTCCCAATGAATCTTTAGATCAAAGTATAACACATTTCATATTTTCTCTTACTAACATCATGAAACAAGTGATATCATGTCATATTTTTCTTTAAAACATCAAAACCATACTTTACAATGGTCAAAGTAGCTTCAACTGTATCATAACATTACATAAGATCCACATAGCTTGGATGAATGAATAAATATTTCCTCTAAAATCTTTCATCCTTTCTTTCCAAGTCAGAAGCGAAACCAACATGGAAATCTAATCAAGTGTTCTATTGACAGTTTAATCACCCACCTACAATTTGATAATGGGAACTGATAAGGCCACCATAAAACAACAATAAACATTGTACTTTTTTATAGATATTCAGGATATGGAAGACAAACTCAGCAAATAGCAAGATATGAAAATAATGATATACATTCTTTCCAAAGACAACAATCAAGTAGTACTTGCAACAGACGATATTCATCATTTCAACACTAACTGCACTTTTAATCATATAGTGGCCACAATTCAACTGTAAGTTTTTGGCAAATAACCACCTATACAAAATACCTCCCCCAAATCCTAATGCAATACTGTCAGCAGCCAGCCAGGCAACATACGAAATAATATAAATATTCATTTCAGATTGCACAAGGATAGCATATATAGATCAAGGAACTAGATACAGCCAGCAAAGACAAGTCTGCAATAATACATTACATATATTGTTTTACAATTATAAGAAATATATGCCTGTGTCTATATATATAACATAAATAAATATAAATAGGCATATAAATAAAAAGTAAATAAACAGGAAGATAAACCAATCAAGAGACAAATAAAATATGAATAACTCATATCCTGACAAAAGGTTTTATAATCTTTATAAAACAAATAAGTGTCCTGTCTCAAAGATTACAAAATTACTGGCAGTTTTACTGACGATGTGGTTTAAATGGATGGAAAACATCACCAACAAGTATGGAAACTTTAAAACTTCTTTTCAATAACTTCAATAAAAAGTCATATATGAAAAAATATAAAGACAATAAACTTCTACCACATATATACTGGAAAGACAAAGAGGTTTCACCGGTTCTGTGTGGGAAGTCTGAGCTCTTTCTTGGCAGAATATAATTTGAGCAGGTTTTCTGGCCACCGCTAGAGCACAAAACATAGAAACCATAGCATCACTTGACATGTACACACAATAATTTGTTAAGTTATTGTGGGCTGACCTTCACTTCACACAGATTATCAACCTAATAGTTATATATATATAAAGACATGCTTGATATGTTCTATAAGATGCCTGATTTCATTCATTTCTGGGGAGTCTAATCATCCATGACTTCCTTCACATTTTTCTTCTATGGTGTAAATTATAGACAATGTCAGAAATAGATAGGTTATGTATGTGTGCCATGTGAAAATGCATATATAAAAACTTGTAGCATAAGTACTTACATTTTTTTTTTTTTTTTTTGCTCCATTTAGTAATACTACAATGATATAGTGATTTTTAACTGTTATGTAATCTTGCCTATTAAATCAAGTGTCCAAAATTGCTGTCATATGTTTATTACTAGCATTGCTGTCAACTGATTTTGTCTACTTTTTTCTAATAGCCTAATCAATCATAATAACAGTGCAATGTGGAATATCAAGAAGATATACTCCAATGTTACAGTATCACCACAGTGTGTGCTATGTACTGAGCATGACATTGCGGCACAACTTGCACCTCTAGCCATTAAAGCTATACCCTATGCACCCCCCCCCCATTTCCAGAGTACCTTCAGAGTAAAACTTTTATAAAATAATGGTTGTCATTTGATAAATAATATGGAAAAATATCTAATAAAAAAAAAAACATACTCTGAAGACAATTGCTAAAGCTCCACTGCAATGGAAACTAGATGCTTATGCTGTCCCCTGACAACATCCACTTACCCCCTGTTTTTTTATTACGTTTCAGTAATAATATAATGGGATACATTTTGTCAAAATATGAAAACTATCATGTCATTCAATACAATATGCAAAGCTAATAAATTATTTCTCTCATCCTTTTCTTGTGGTTCTGACAATTAAAGATATAACAGGTGTGGACTGGGTGGGTGAGGTGGAAGTCAAAAACGTAAATAATATTCTAAAAGTTAAAAGTGCCTAGAATCACTTAAATTACACACAAAACTATAGACAAAAAATGTGAATCTTAAAATGAAGACTGTGAAGAGATTCACAAAAACTGAAGTACTGAAACAAATACATTAACTAATATAATTAGGTAGGGGTAAGTATCTTCATAGTATGAAGGTAAGTCCAATGATTCTAATTTAAGACACATCAACAAGGTCTCAAGCAACTGCCATGGCCTCTGAGCCTCAGGTACTGCGGCTAAAAACAGCAAATTCCTACAACTCGTATTTACCCTAGACAGACCTTACAACATATCAGGGCCAAAAGCACAGAGACCATGGCACTAAAGGGCCTTGGTCTCTGGCTGATGGGGTCCAAAATTCTGAATTAACCCCATTTTTCTGAATAATGTCAGTCTTGAAAACCATTCTGTTAAATAAACATAATATCTATTTGTTTCTCTGTTTGAAAAGACAATGGATGTATGCGTATCTTGTTAATACATGTAATGGTAAGTCATCACATGGAATGTAAATACTAGGTCTGATTCCTTTTAACATCTATCATTCCATGACGTTAAGTTCTAAAAAATTACCTCCTATATTAATAAAATGCATCGCATATCAAAACACATAAAATCAATCAAATTATTCTAGATTAGAAGACCCCTATATAATTACATATATTATTCGTTCGAGGCACTCTTAATCTTAATATCCAAAATTCCAAATAACTCTCATACGAGCTTTAGCTTAAATGACTTGGCTCAGAGCGAGCAAATATTGCAACTTATCCGTCCTATGCATGCACTTTCTTATTGTAAATTGCCTCTGGACACAAAACTATCACTGAATCCCATGCAATATCAAAGATTAAAGACCTATATATAATAAGACATAGAACGATAGGAAGCCTAGGCCATGTATTAACATTGCTGGTCAGGCTAAGAAATGACATTCTGGTACTCTTATAGACAAAGCTGAAACTCATCCTAATGCTGTGCATTGTTGCACGAATATCAGCTGAATTGTATGTGTAGATATCATAGGGGTCTTCTCAAATCGCCTTCATACAACTAATTCGTCCTAAAATTCCGTAAAGGAGATCGAGTAGCACCAAGGCTGAATAAAGAGGAGAAAGAGGGAAATAAAATACGCGCTCATGTTACATTATGCACAGAAGGTGTAGGCCTTGCGACATCACTGCACTGTGATCGTATTCACAGCACATCAATAAGAAATGACGAAAGTAAAAGTGGCATTTCAATGCCTTTAAATTGAGTTATCCCCTACAGAAAGTCCCTCCGCCTTAGTGACGACTCGCCGTGGGGCATCCGAGCATTCAGGACTCTGAATGATATAAGGCAGGAGAGGAAGGGAATAACAGAGCCTAAGGAAGTATATATAAGCATATTGGCAATGTTTGGATTGTACTCCTTACTAAAATTAGCACACGTCCGCTCGAGAGCACTTCAAGCGGGAATGAAGCACGTATCTACGCACTTCGGACTCCCACTCAACGTCCCTGCAATATGCTTTGGCTTTCTTAGAACGCTCATAGCTATGAATCGTGGCGTTCTCACTATAGAGAACATTTGTTTCAATGTCTATATGTAGGTATTTTTGAGTAGGCGAGGAGTGGTCTTAATCGCGAGAGACCACCAGGAGACAAGACTGACACTGCAAACTGAGAGAGATGACTTGTGAATTCGACAGATTAATCGGAACACTTGTCACAATTCGCGAAAGCCTTCCAACCAAACCACAGACTAAGTCGTTCTCGATTACAGACTCTCCTACGGATCGCGTCCACCCTTCTGGTCTCGCTCTCTGCACTTTTATGCGCGCTTTTGCTCGTTGACTTTATTGCCTAGATATGTTATAGACTATGTTAAGATTAATCTATAGTTGAACTAAGTTCGTTATAACATGAATATTGAGTTTGTAATGGTAATTTTTTGTGTCGTGATATTTGTAGTAACTGACACGAGTTTAATTTGTAGTGAGTGCTTGAAAGATGACTCCAACTTCGTCGGGAACTGTTCACTGCTTGTGATGAGCACATATTGTGTATATAAGTTGATCCTCTTTTCCACCATTCGGAATTTCATATTTAGGGGCCTGGATATCGGTTTTCTATTTCATTCTCCATAATAATGATATACCGACTGAATAGGGTCCTGGATATACATCGCATCGCTATCGTTTATGACACTCCGAGTATTGTACTGTCTCAATATGGAGGATATTAAATTTTGGTTTCTACGTAACTTAACAGTCTTTTATCATATATGCTTGTGGAATCTTACGTAAAGATTGCGAGCGTCAACCAATTTGCAGTGCATATCTATAGGACAGGTCACATATTTATTTTATTGTCGTGCTTAATAGTTTTTTGTCTGAAATGTCAATAGTTTAATTTCTCTAAAGTGACCAATTCTAAGGCTAACTTCTAATACACTTTTAGAAGAAAGTAGATATTGATCATTTTAGAAGTGGCACCACTTTTCTTCTAATCATCAACCTACTCCCAGTGAAGATAGTGAGATAAAAAGTAACCACACAGGCGCAAAGCGGCTCAGGATACGCAACTGCTCCACATATCAGATGTCTTCTCTATAAATCTTCAGACTTCCTGGTTAACTCGATTTTGTCACTATCCATCATACAAAAATAAGCAACAGATAGAGATATTTTCAGACAGATTATTTATTTTGTCTTTTCTTTATGTATATATGATTTATTGAATTCGATTGTATTCTATTCAAAAATAATTAATTTTTGGTAGATCGTTCATGCGGTTAATTAATAACTTTCTTTTTTAGGATAATTATCATATGTTTTCATTTCTTAGTCTTCG
>NW_020869478.1:250211-262711 GCF_003789085.1 Penaeus vannamei
TGTGTAGTACTTAATGTTCTTGTCTCATTTGTGAATGCATCGACATCCCTGATAGATAAAAACTACTGTGTAGTCCTTTTTGTAATTTAAATAATTGATGAATTTCATTTACCTTAGCACATTTCTTTATAAGAGAATAGTTAGTGCAATGTATGGAGTGTTATTCTGTTATTTTCAGATTTAGGAAACTGTTATCTCTGACATTCTGTAAGGAGTTACTCGAGATCATTTGAAGCACAATTTATTCTGTTCGTGCATAGTGAAAACACTTTCATGGCGTAATTTGCATTCGTTGCATTGTTGCATTGGCTTCCCTTTTATGAGTTTGGATAATATTTTTGTGTTCTTCTGCCTTTCATAATAAAGGCAGATCCTAACAAATTGTATTTGAAGAAAAATCAGAATATCTTATATAATCATTGTCTTTACTTAAAAACACACAAATATAAAGATAATGCAATGGGGATATGAACCTTAAAACAATCTGAGCATGGAATCTACTGGCTAGACTCTTGAATCCAATATAATTAATCTTCACTGTAAATATAGAAGTGTATCCCAACATTTGTTAAATCTTGTATTTGCAATGATATGGTGAAGCCTGGAATACACTGCTAGTTAAAACTAGAGTATATACTAACACTAATTAAAATCCTTGTATTTTGTTGTGGTACAATGGTATTAATGCCATAATCAGTCACTTAGTTACCTTGTGAAAATATTTTTAATTTCATGAGCTATTGTAACTTTTGCCATATTGGAGTATCTAATTCAGTCACTTTTTGAGTGTCAAATCTTATCAACAGGTCTTACATGTTGGCATCTAAATTAATAATTTGCTTTCTAATTACAGACACAATCAAGGCCATTTGTTCATTTTAATCATTAATATATAACTGTTGTTCTATATTTGTTTCAAAGGGAGAAAGAATATTAACTAGTTTGTCCCAGCTTACTCTTTGCCAGTATCATTACAGACATGCACTAGACATGATAGTGTACTTCCTATTTCCTGTATTTCCTTTTGAATTGTTTCTGTATAAATGATTATTGAGAAAACTATTTTCTTAGAACCAACATTGAGAAAACAACATCCAAAACACCATAATTCCAGAAGTTGTAAACACACAAATATATGTACATTCATTCACTAACCCATTCACTCACTCACTTTTCTGTTATTTGCACTATTTTACAGTTCACCATTTTTACAAATTAATGATACTTAAATACTCTTCTAGTTAAACAACTGTAATTATATCCAAGAACTACAAAATGAATGCAATTCAAAAATCTTTGCGGACTTTTACGAAAATACAAGATATATTGAACCAACTGGTTTTGTACAGCTTTTTGAAATGTTGCACTATGGCTAAAGGATTGTTTTTTTTTTTTTTCTTCAAAATAAAAACAAACATATCAAGGTTGTTTATGGTAATAAAAAAATGAAAATGAGATCTTTAAGATCATGGAGGGATTACAGTGGTAGCTCAGCTCTTCTGACCATAAATTTGAACACAATGGATGTATTTTTCGGGGGTAGAGAGTCATACACAAAATAGGGAAGACATGATGAATAGCACGTCACTTTGAGAGAGAGAGAGAGAGAGAGAGAGAAAAAAAAAAAAAACTATAGAACTTCATTTTGATGAGATGTTATGATTATGCAAAAATATAAGAAATAGACAGGTTGCTTTACAGAGATATTTAAAAAATTAAAGGAAGAAAACAAAAGCATGAATGAGAATGAACAATTAACAAAATGCTTTTGAGGAAGATATGGGCAAACAAGTATTACTGAAATATCCTTTTGCCAGATGTAATATAAATACTGATACAACATAAAGACTGCTCGAGTCTACATTTGTTCACGAAAGCCATGAAAGACATGAAGTTATTACTTTAATACTCTCAAAGAACTTTTGCCATATACGATGCAAAAAGTGAGATAACATAAAGAATGCTTGAGCTTACATCTGTTCATGAAAGTTGCGAGCACTTGTTACCAGGGACTAATCAAAGTGAAATACAACAATGATCAAAGTCTAAAATCTGAATATACACGAATGTAGAAAAGAGAGAAGTTCCTTGCAAAGAAAAAAATAAAAGTGACAATCGGATGTCTGTGGGCATTCCCCTCTTTCTGCACTAAAATTTAAAAATATTTGTAGCACCACCTATCAAATAGCGATGGGCATCTGACAGAATCACCATAGCCCACAGGCCAACTATCTCTCCACATCAAGAGCAATGACAGAAGTGAGGTAATTGTGAGACGTTAGAGACGTGTGGAGCAGGACTCCTGACGCTCCATTATTGCCGCTTCCTCCATTTGTACTTCCACTGCACTGGACCTGGCCAACTTCATTCAGTTCCCAGGAATTGGTTCCATCATTGCTAAAACGGAAAATGGGATATATGGTATACAAAAACTATAAAAAAATATATGAACATGTATGAGAAGCGGGGGAAAGGAAGAGAAGGGGTATGAAAGGGAGAGAGAGAGGGATGATGGGAGACATGGAGAGAGGCAGGCTATGGAACAAAGAATAAAGGAGAGAGAAAGAGAGAAAGTACGAAAAAGTGAAACGGAGAATACTTACTTGATTAAATACCTTTCAAACATGCAATATTGATAAATGCTTGGATAATGTAATTTGATTTTATAATAATGACAATATTGTGGTTATCAAAATATCCCAGTAACTATAATTATGCTAATCAGTCACTAACAATATTTTAAAGACAAATTAGTTTTTACAAACAAATCCCTTAGACATACTGAAACACACTTTTGCTAGGGCAATATCTCAAAAACTAATCATTTAACACCAAGACCTCTTATGATGCCACTCACCTTGCTGGGGTTTGCTTTAGATGACTTGTCCGCACACAGCCGTCACTGGATGCAGACACAAGGAGGGATGAATCAGTAGACCAACACACATTCATGATTGAATCTTGGTGGGGCGTACCTGAGCCAGTGTTCCCACTATTGACTTGATTACTACTGCTAATTTCCGTCATGACGCGTCCACCAGCAAGGTCCCATACAACAACTGTGCCATCTTCGCTGCCAGAGGCCAGGTACCTGCAAAGTGATTGTGTGATTGAGAATAGCAAAATGTATCCTTTTTTTTAATAACTTGCCATTATGGAATGAATGCATATTGACAAAAGGAATCTTGTATCATTTTCATGGCATGGCACACTTAGCAAGATTGCAACTCAAAAAAAACATGTGCACTTACTTTCCATTTGGAGAAAATGACATAGTGTTGATGGCTGACTTGTGGTGCAGAAGGATCCGTGCTGCATCACCATCAGTGACTTGCCAAAGTCTAATACTGCGGTCACAGGATCCAGTAGCTAAGTAAGTGCCATTGGGATGAAAAGCCACACAATCTACAGCTCTTGTGTGACCTGAAAAGGTGCGAAGGGGGTACGTTGCATCCGTGGACCACAATCTTGCAGTTGTATCATATGAGCCTGTTGCCACATACATAGTGAGAGGGGCTACAGCCACACACCAAACAGGATAGGAATGACCTCTATATAGAGCCACTGCATTACCATTATTTAAGTCCCAAAGTCTCATGGAGCAATCTTCACTAACTGATAACAAGTAATTTGAATCGTGACTGAATGCTGTGTCCAGCACAGGCCCACTGTGTCCACGAAGAGCAAAAAGTTCCCCACCACGATTTCTTCTCCTTCCTCCATTACGGAGCTCAGTAGCTGTGGCTTCTTCTTCTTTGTCATCCTCATCTCTTTCACCACTGTCTTCAATGCGAGAATCATCACATGCAAGTAATGTGTGCGATATCCCACCTCTGGGTCCAACTACAGTTTTTTTCTTTCCAAACCCTATATCATGCAAAGGGGGTGTCAATTTCCACAATTTGATTACACTGTCTTCAAACCCACAGGATAAAAGCTGTCCTTCCGCATTCACATTAGCACAACTCAGGCCATTATATGCATTTGTGACCGTATACACACACAATGATGGGGCAGTGGGTTGAGCTGACCGAACGCGAGCCATGATGTCTTTCACTTTGCGCAATTCTTCTGGACTACAGTCCATTCCGTCCGCTGCATAAGCAGAGGCATCAGAGGACAGTGAGTCTGGAGTGTGACCATTAACTAATGTTGTTGAGGTAGAAGTGTTCAAGTCAGGCCCTCTGAACACAGCTCCTGAACTTCCAGCACCTGACTCATCCACCTCAACCTCAATGTACGTGTTGAATATCTGATGAAAAAAAAAATAATAATAATTAGTGTTCAACAGTATATGTGTTTGAAATATAGAGAAAAGGAAAATAAAAAGGCTGGGGACACAATGCACTTACACTACAGCCTCTGATATTCCTGCTAAAGAGAAATTTCTCATATGTATCCTTTCAAGGAGAAACCAGCCCCAGCCTTGAAGGTTTTAGCACTCTAAATACTGACTTTCATACTTTTGATGCCAAAACAGCTATGACAGAAGATAGCAATACTGATTATGTTGTCCCACAAGTCTTTGCAATATACATCAATGGTGTAAATTCCTTTATCTTCACCTAGCAAGCACCAGCTTTTACCACTGGCTGTAACCAGTTTCATGGGATTTACAGATTTATTGGTTTCCTATGCCAGCAACATCTTTATCACTGTTTTAGTATCTAATAGCCATATCAATCTGTTTAAATAGAGGGAATGAAGTGAATGAGTAAATATGGCCCTAAATAAATGTAAGTGCATCAAAATAGTCAAACAAACACAGAAAAATTACCTGCAACAATGTGGGGTTCTCACTCGACTTCAGATATCGCAGAAAGTAGTTTAAAGTCAGTTCACTTAAACGTACCAGGTACTTGCCACTCCTGCAAGAAGTTGTACATTTTATTCTTTATACCATTTGTAATGATCTGAATCAACAAATCAGTTCTAAAAACATATAGAAAAGGGACATCACACAACTTAACATATACTTTTCATAAAGTTCTTTCATCCAAAAAAGAATGTTCTTAAATTATACTAACTTCATTATACCTTACAGCCAATGAAAAAACTTACTTGAGATTCTGTATAACAGGAGAAGAATTCATGTCTCCAGAAGAATTTATAGAAGATGCACTTACAACCTGAGAGAGTGTATTTTCATAATCACGGTTCACCAAGAACACCTGTTAAAACCAAGGGGAAATGGCAGGTTAGACCAAGCTTGCATGCTGCATACTAGACGTGTGTCAACTTACAGAGAAAATTTACTTATGAAAAATTTACTTATGAAAGTCCTACAAAAAGGAAAACGGTTTTAGGATATGAAAATTTTCTGCAATAAAGGCATTACTCCTAAAATTCCTAGTAAAGAATAAAATATATATACCTATATCTTTCCGAGCTCAGTTTAAATATATATCTTTTTCAAGCTCCTAAACACAACAAACATTCACTCAACCCAATGCCACCAGGTGTATGCACTGCCCAACACAGATCTGTTTTATCTATTCTTTTTTTCTTACACATAGATGGTTCTGAAAGTGCCTAGTCACAAATAGAATCAATTATGACCTTACCTTTTTACCCCATTTGTCACTATTATTGTTATTTCTAAGTTATCATCATTATCATAATTGATGTTGGTGTTTCATTTTTTATTTCAAGAACAATTGTAATAGTATTAAAATAAAGTTTTGTTTCCCCCTTAAAAATGACTCCTTAGGGACTAAGCACTTGCAATGACATCAGTGTATTAATAAAAATGAATATAACAAAAGCACAATGGACAGAGGACATTTACATGAAAAGGTTAAAGTATACCTCCAATTATACTATATTAGTGCATGCTAATGATGAAATCTTTCTCTAGCAGCAGAGTACTTCTTACAAAGCATTGCTAGAAAAACTTTAATCCAATCTTTAAGATAATACCCAAATTTACTACTCTTAAGAAATTGACCTTAATTTTTTTCTACTCTCTTAAATATAAGATAAGAAAATGGCGACCTTAGGTTTTAAAAAAGGACTGAGGTGGAGAATGGACTTATAACCTTATGGGAGAAACCAGAATCCGCAAGTAATAATTCTCCTTGGACAAACATTCAAGCTGGTGTTTGGGCTGAAGATGAGAGGTCATACAGGCCTGACCCAATGTCTACCATGATCAGGCAGCTGTAGGTTCCACACTATGCAAGGGGTTATTCACAATACCTTATAAAAAATCATACACATCAACCTTCCTGCCCTTTAAACAGACAAACCTGATAATGTTTCTTGAAGAACTTGTTTGCTGCTTGTCTCCCTGTGGCCGCCACCAGCTCAAGATACAGGTGGACGAAAAGCGGAAACAGAACTTGGGACAATTCGGAACGGCATGGCTCACTGGCCTCCATCATCCAGGACTTTAGCCTGGTAAAGTAAAGTACACGATAAAAGCATATAATAAAGGAATTCATAAAAGGAATGATTTTTTTTTTTTTTTAATCAAAACTATAAATTACCAACACATGTATGAATACTACAGTTTAATTGATGATGAATTTGTAAATACATTATAACAAATAGCCATATGAAAATACCCGAGAGATGTCAACGCACCTGACATACTGGTGGTCAACATGTGTGTGCTGGGTGGAGGTGGTGGAGAAGGTGAAGGTGTTGGGGGCCGAGGGAGAAACTAGGCCCAAAATCCCCACCTGTTGTTCTGTTAGCGTTACACTTCCTCCTGGTCCTCCACTCTGAAGGTGGAAAGAGGATGATGAGTATCTTCTGAAAATCTATGTACAACAAGTACCTCCTTGCCAAATACAGAACTGACTACCTGTGATAAAGCTATGCATACACATTGCAAAACATGAAAAAAACTTTAATCAATCATAAGATCTTTTTTTTTCTTGCTTAAGGGTGATACAAAATGCAAGAAAACTTTAGAGAACAGAAAACATGCTATATTATTGTTTAGTTAAGCAGGATAGAATAAATATTAAGTAGGAGATCCTGTATATCATTAGTATAACAATCAAAGAATAACAGTATAGAATGTGTATCCTTCAGAGACATTTGAGTTATATCAACATCTCAAGGTTTGTAGTCTGTCAGTGTTGCAAGATGCAATCCACCAAGTGTTATATCAACATCTCAAAGTTTGTAGCTATCAGATGTGGTGAGTTGCAATATGCTAAACTACTATTCAGTCTGTGTCACTATTAATAAAGTATTACTAAAATAGTTACCTTAAAGAAAGACTGCTCAATAGAACAAGGAAAATGGTCTTTACAGGCAGGTATCTTTGTACATGCTTGCTTACTTACAGGTGTTGGCACAATAAAAATATTGCATATAACCAAAACCTGCCTTGGCAACCATTCTTCTATGCACTTCTATGTACTTAATTTATATTATAAATTATTTAATTCCTACTTATATGTGGTAGCTTCAGTGCTAGCAAAATAACCTGACAAGTGTGCATAAGATGTTGCAATGTACAGAAGCCTGTGTATGTTCACTCATAACTTAAAATCAGTTTACATTCACTTGGAAGCCAACAACAGGGTCACTGATCCTTAGCCAGGTTTAATATCTAATGTTTTTTCATAACATTTTCTTGCTGAGAACTTTGGGGGGTAAGGTAGATTTAAATATACAGTAACACAACATATCAAGCAAAATGATGTTATACCTATAGAAGACTTCATAAAGTTGCAAAATAATGAAACAACTTATAGCTACAGGTTAGTGAAGCTTCAAATATTTCAAAATTTCTTCCCCCCTCTACATACATTATCTACATAAAAAGTTGGTACATTTTGTTATTTTCTTTAACTTTTAATTCATCAAAGAATGTTTTTAAAAAGTTACAGGAATTCTAAAAGATATTAAAATACCTAAGGTCATTTGCACTGGTTAAACAATTACAAAACAATAACAGAGATGCTATGGTACCCAGCAGCACCACAAAACATTAAAGCAGGTACACTGAAGTCACTACATATGCAAAATCTGCTCTCTGAAAAATTAGTAACATCATTTCCATTCTCTGCTTAAGTGATGCAATTTTCAATATATATGGCACTCCCTGCTGAAGAGTGGCTTACAAGAAGCTGAGAAAATGGCTAATGAAATGGAGTGATCAAAACTTATATGTTTGGAATCAAAACCTTAATGAAAATTATATCCATGCCTAGAGCCCTTAGATCTGCATGACTACTGCATTTTTCCTGAAGCATTAATCTAATCTAATCTAATTCAGGAAACCTGACAAGGAAACAAAGTCACTTGGTGTTACTTGGTAAGTTTGAGCAAGAGCCCTACCAGTGGCTCATGCTAGGGTCATCTTGAGGAGACCACCCATGTTCCTCCTGCTATTAAGAATTGAACTTGATGAAGATTAAAAGGGGAGGGGGGTGTAAAAGAGTAGTTATAGACCATTCATAACAGCAGAAGAGGAAGCACAGTCTAGAAGTGGTTAGCAAAGGATAGTGAGGCCCATTCTGGCTGAAAGTTAGCTCAGTGGGCCAAGAGGTGATTGGTTTACCTGTGTCACTGCCTCCCTATTGCCAGAAATTGGGTGCTACTACTACTGACATTACTGTTCCTAGGGCATTTGCAAGCCATCTCTCCAAGTTTTTGTTCAAATATTTGTTTTAAAATCTTTACATAGTTTGCCAATACAGAGTAATTGATGGTCAAAATTGACCCCCGCTTGTCACTTACTCACTTCAGAAGGGGGCTCAATCCGTGTATTAATAAAATGTACAATTTGTTAAGAATATATTGCTATAAAGAGGACTTTGCATCTTACAGGCTAGAAGACCTTTTGAATTTGAAGCTGGAAGAGATACAATATAACATACTGAAATGAAGACTTATATAGAAATGGATAAAAGTTATAAGTGACTTGTAACACCAATAAGTTTTTCATGGAACATGAATCTCACAGATTCAGGAAAATATTACATATGGTAATTTTGCGAGTTCTTAGTACATACATGCCACATGAAATATCAAATCTGGAATAAATTCTATAGCATGGGTAAATTACACTATGTTACTTAAAATTATTATTGAACAAAAAATACAAAGTGCCTTATATTAACTAATTTATATTTAATGTTAAGTGAAGCACTTGAGCTGTACACATGAAAATTTACATAGAACCCCAAATACAGTACTCAAAAAAGTTTCACACTCATGATCATCTGTTGGTTGGCTGAAAAGATTGCAATTACTAGTATCTAGTGACTCTCTCAATTGCTTGATGACAATTCAACATTAGTCCTAGTACAGATGACACTTGGGAGATTTTCACTGGATCAGTAAACTATCTGATGAACTTGGTGGAGTAAAAATATTTGTATTCAAGTCGGTCTAGCAATTCTATATAAAAAATACTGCTTGTCACGAATACAAATGAATATCATATCAATGTACTTAGTATGTTGCTACCAGTCGAGATATAGCAATTTAAGTCTGCGTAAACGAATTAGAGCTACAATATTAGCTTTAATAACTGGACGAAGTACAAAATACGCCAGGAAAATTATGGATTGCATATCAAAAAAACTAATACTGTAATTATGATAAATTCATATATCATACAAATAGTTACTCATATGTAATTCCTCAAAGGCCCATCTCAAGTTCTCATTATCGGCAGCTATATCAAACTATTTCAGAGCAATTACTTCTTTGACTGTATTTTTTACATATCAACCATGCCTGGTAGTTTTAGTCTCGTAGTAATCTAAAGTGGTATGGTGTCAAGTTATCGCTACAGCTTCCTCGGTTACTGCCATCAAAGACATGCAAATCTCTGGTATATAAATGCTGGCAACACAGGCCTTGGATCAGTTCATTTCATGGTGAATAGTTAAGCAAAACTCTATCCTACCAGATTATACCCATTAGAAAATCTGATGCCCTTAGCCACAGCGTCAACATTTGATAAGGCTATGGCCGTACTTTACTTTGCGTCACTTCAATTACCACGAATTTCATCAATTTAACTGATTTCTGTGGACTAAAACTATTGTCTCTGGAAGCATACATCAAAGACAATCCACCCATACAAAATTTATGGGTGTTTAGGAAAAAAATTAAAACAGCCATTGCATATACTTCCCTCTTTACCCATAGGTATATGATTGCAAAATGAATCACCGCACATTTTAAAACTCATTATTCCCAGTAACGAGAATTCATATAATTCATACTATGCAAAGTGCACTCAAACAGGCATACTCAAGTCTAAGGCCCAAGACAGCATACAATCAAAACCACACAGCAAGGATGCTGTCCCTATTTCCAATTAAAATTGTCCTCGACTATTTTCTCTAACATAATCTACTCTATAAAACTCTCAGCTAATATCACTACAAGGAATAAATCACCACATGAATATAAAAATCCCGCGCATCATCAGAACTGCCAGAATTCCAGATCATGCAATGATTTGTGATGCAAGGCTACGGTTAATGAGACTTATATTGAGACAACGAATCTCGATTGCATTCACCGCAGGAATTCTGATCCGTCAAATATTCTTCTAGCGAAATTAATCCATTTTCCGCCATTTAAAACCCAATAATCAGAATAATATCTCATAGCAATACAACATTTTTTTCCTCCAATCCATCGCACGTTTATCAATGCTTTCGTACAACCCAACCAACCTCATTTCCACCACGTTTCATAACTCACCTCGAGATTTCTCCTCTTCAAGTAGTCGCTGACATGAGCCATCACTTTCTCTGTCCTCACTTTCCTCATCTTTTAGCATCTTTTAATTCATGTTTGTGTTCGAATTTCCTCCCAGCTGATCGGCCGACATGTTTACTATACGCAGTGCTGCCAACCGGCCCCAGGCACGCAGGGTTATTTTGACCGGGGGTTCTCAGGGTTATTGTTATTTTGACAAATTACTATAGGTAGAGTCTTTTTTCTTTATCAGTTAGCTATGGATGAGTTGAATATTTTCGGAGGAGTCTTAAGAGGATATTTTGATGGTATGTCTACTGTAGTTCGAATGAGGGTTGGTATATTTCTGCGTGTGGCGTTCGATCAATTGAATTAAATTTTGGATCCTGTAGAATCAGGGTGAGATTGGTTCTCAATGTATGTCAATGTCGTAATTCAAAATGGGAAAACAGTGCACGTCATAACTTTAAAAATAAAACAAAACCGCGATATAGGATAATCCATCTCCTCAATTAAATACCACCTAACATTTCCCATTACTAAAGGACAAACATCACAACCCAAAGAAAAAATCAAGCACAAACACAACACCACCAACAACAACCACAGCAAAATCCCCCCTTGGTTATTTTACCCCCAAAAAAAAAATATTGTTTTCCCTTGGCCGAAAGGGTTGGTACGCCTGTAACAAAGAAAAGACACCCCTATCTCATTCCACTCGCATTGGAGACAGATATTTTCCCGATTTTTTCCTATTTCCCCGTCTCTTCTCCGCATTACAGCACCAGGGAGGTTCGCAGAACAACGCTACATCCCCCCGCAAACATGGTGAGTGTTGCAGAAGAGGAATTCATGGGAGAAATAGGTGATGTTGCAGCTGAGAACTCAACATCGTCATCCGCCCCCTTGATGTGCAATGACAATTTAGTTCTTATTTTTGCGGATAAATGTCTCTCTTTACGTTCTTCTTGCATGTCTTTCTGGTGATTTTATAAGGTTTTGCGGGTTGGTTTTCAATGACGAGTTGATTTACTGGAGTTTATTGAGTGGATCAACTGTATATGTGTTTATTGATATGTGAAGGGGAAAAAGGAAACTATGTGTTTTTTTATCGTGTTTTTCTAAGTCTTCCCGTTATTTCTGCATTAAAAGTTGCGTAATTATGTGAAGATTAAAATACGTAGATTTTGATATTAAATTATAGGAAGGCTTTGCTTGACAGGGTTGAGGGAAAGGTACAAATGTCAAAAGCATTTTGTGAAAACAGCTGATTCCTGTTTGTGGTTTCTGCTCAATTACTATGTAGCATCATGGGTTCATTGTCATTTTTCTTTAGGATTTGGTGATGATATAAGATGAGAGCTGTTGCTAAGATTTGTTTATGCTTTTTTTTAATCTGATGGTTCTTTTCATTAGTATAAATAGTCAAGTTTTTATGTGAAATATTTAGTTGTGTATATCTACTCAATTAGAAGAATGTAATTATATGGTTTGCATTTGGGTGAAATTCATTTTTAGACAGGGCATAGCAACAGAATGTCATACTAGCCAATATTTTTCACCAGAAAATTGCAGTTACCATGTAGGAAATATTTTAAATGAAGATAATGTGTTAAAATGAATGGAAATGCAGCTGAAAATTAGCATTACATGTTCCCTTGACAATAAGAAATAATGCAACTTTTTCTTTTTATTTCCACCACAACTAACTAGTTCAGCAAACAAATAATGAATGTGGAATTAAAGGATATCCACATTAGTAAATATCCACATCAAAGAGGATACGAGTGATAATAATGATAATGTGATTACAATGA
>NW_020869479.1:7500-12500 GCF_003789085.1 Penaeus vannamei
AGAGAGAGAGAAAAAAAGAAAGAGGAAAAGAGTGAGAGAGAGAGAGAGAGAAATTACCAAACTCACAAGGGAACAGACCAGTAGAACAAGAGGGAAAAAGGCGAATTAATGCGATTTCTCGTGTAATCCCATTAATCTCGCGATTAGATGGATTAATTTCATTCCCTTTTGGATGCAATCCCTGTCTGGATAATGCTATTGAAGGCTTAGGGGATTCAATTTCCTTTATGCAAGGAGACGAAATAGATTCTGATGTCTCGTAAACTTAGAGATTTAATTTAGGATCAAAAGTTATCGTACGGTAGGAAGTATAAAGCCACATTATGATTGACATAATTACACTATTCACAGAATAACAAAGACACAATAAAATTACCTAATTCGGAAATGTACATTAATAAGACAACCAAGAAAAAAATCAAGTCTATACATACGTATATTAGAAGTACAGAGCGAAAGAAGAGCTCGTAATTAAAAGGTGATTTACCGTAATTATAACCAGTTCCGCCGACAACCGACCAGTGCTAAATAATCTCCTTAATCTATATGCAACTCAAAGGGCGCTCTCCTCGTTCCTCATCCTCAGTCTCTGTACAAACTGATGCAGAGTCGAACAGACCGAAACCCGAACACGAGGAAACACCGATTTATCGTCAACTTATACAGTCGGAATATAAAAGTGTGCGATCACGCTCTTCATGAACGGTCATGCGTTGGCTCACAGTCGATGGGCTGTCATGTACCATACACAAATTCATATACATACACACACACAAACAAACACACATTTCGATGCTTTTGTGTGTGTGTTTATGTTTCTTTGAGTGTACGTTATGGACGTATTACCATTGAATAAGTAAAATAAATGCCAAATCTAAAGGCTACCCTAGAAATACACGGCCCTTCTGAACGAGATACTACCTCTGATTCCCCTAGAGGCTGATACACACACCTGAACACAGGAACTGACTAGGCATGTTTGGGTGCTCTGTTCCGTAAGCTTCCAACAATGTGCTGTGAACTTCCCTTGCTCAACAAAGGTTAATTTGAAGTTTGTGAGTTATATGATATTTCTCTCCTATGTGTAAATATGAAGTATTCTGGTTTAAAATACCAAACATTTAAAATGTGGGCAAATATAGGTATATATATACTAGGTATATATATATATATATACGATATATATATATTATATTATATAATATATATAATAATATAATACTTACCGTTAGTATATATATATTAATATTAATGATATCCCTATTTGTTACTAGTATTATATTTATATAATTTGATATTTATTATATTATAATTAATCGTTATATTTTATATATATGTATATATTATGTTAGATCCACTAATCATACATTGGTCATAATAATTTGTATATTATATATGTATATATATTTACTAAGATATTATAATATATCTTATTAATTAAATTATTTAAGCATTGTCCGGTATTAATAATAATATATATTTACTATATAAAATATGACAATAATATATTAATATATTAATAATTATAAATATAATATTAGTAAATTATTATATTATTATATATTACTAAATTACATTATAGTACATGATATATACAGTATATATAATCACACACACTACACTCACAGGGATGAATTATAACAACACATCGACCACCTACACACCAACACACCGACCTACAGCACACACACACACACATTAGACACACACATATATAATATTATTCATAATTATTTAAATTTAATATAATATTATTCAAATAATATATAAAATTAGGATTAATAATATTATATACATAACAACATTCATATACTTAATATATTCAATATGATAATCCTCAATACCCTTATTCAAATCGTTCTCTAATTATCTCCTCTCTAGCTTTATATATATCAGTATTATATATTATATAATATATATTATTATAAATATGTAATAATCAATAATTACTGAATATTATAATATGAATATGACAATACATAACCACACATATATATATAATTATATTAGCAATATAATATTATACATAATTAATATGATATTATATTAAATATTGAGCATATCATATCTACTAAAATATATAATATATAATATGTTATTGTATGTATGTATGTTGATAAGTAATGTAATATATAAATCATTAATCATATAGTCTATATACTATTATAACTAAATTATTTTAATTTATACTGTACTAATATATACTATATAATAATTTTTCTATATACTTTATCTTAAGTATATACTATATTATATATAACTATTTAATGTTTTATATATATATATAGTACATTAAGTATATACATAATATATTGTAGTATATAATATACTAGCATGGTATCATATTATATAGATATTATTAGTTGTGTTGATTATATACTATAGGCCAATATATTATATAGTATAGTATAGTTATATAGATATATATACGATTATATATATGTATAGTATATATAGTGTATATATAGTAACTATGATAGCTATGATTATATATTCATATATATATATATACTATATAGTATATATATATATATATGATATAATCGATATATGTATTATTTTGCATGGTACATTTTATATATATACGAACAGTTTTTACACCCCACACACACACACATCACACACACACCACCACATCCAACAACACACATATATAGATAGATATAATAAGATACTAGATAGATATTCATCTATCTATCTATCTATTCACTATTTTATACTTACAACATGCACACACACACACAACACACACACACATCACACAAACCACACACAATATATATAATATATATATATATATAGTATACTATAATATATAGTATAGTACTATATATATATATATATATAGTTATATATATATTATGCGTATATATTTATTATTATATATATTATATATATATATATATATGCGTATATATACATATATTATAGTATATATATATATATATTATACATATATTATATATACACACACACACACAACACACACACACACACACATATATATATATATAGTATAATTATATTAATATATATATATATATTATATTATATATTTATTATATTAATATTATATATATATATATTATAACTATACATATTATTATATATATCTATATATATACATACATATTTATTTATAATATATATATATATATATATATATATATTAATATTATATATTATATTATATATATATATATGTACATATGTGTGTGTGTGTGTGTGCATATATATGTGTATATATACATATGCATACCTATATGCATATATATATATGTGTGTGTGTGTGTCATCATCATTATCATCAGCTAGTCCTGCCACTGTTGGCAGATAGCCTCCGCAAGTTTCGCCATTCTTCTCTCTCTTGGGCTCGCCTCATCCATGCTGCGCCAGCTTTCTTTTCGACAGCATCACTCCACCTCATCTTTGGTCTTCCTTTTGATCTTCTTCCTTGTCTCGGTACCCACTCTGTGGTCTTCATTGGCCACCTATTGTTGTCCATTCTGGTCACTTGTCCTGCCCACTTTCCTTTCATTTGGTTTATTTTCTGGAGAACGTTTTTCACTCCTGTTTTTTCTCTTATTATCTCATTTCTTATTTTGTATTTTCTTGTAAATTCAAAAGAGATTTTTCTATACTCCTCTGGGCCATTACTAGCTTGTTTCCTTGGTGCTTTGTTAAGGTCCAGGTCTCTGCCCCATACGTTATTACTGGTAGGATAATATTGTCCATCATCATTCTTTTCAGGCATATGGGCATTCTGGGATTTTTTTTTTCAGAAATTTGCTGTTGGCCAAACCTCCTCCATCCTGCTATATTCTTGAGATCAAATCTTTGCTAACCTCGTTTTCAGGTATTATTAGTCTTCCTAAGTACCTGTAATCCTTCACTTCTTCAAGCCTTTCATTATCCATACATGCTCCCTGTCTTGGTCTTCCTTTAACTACTTCATTTCACATGAACTTGGTTTTCTTTTTATTCATTTTCATGCCGTTTTTCTTTCCTTCCTCTTTGAGTCTGACGAAAGGTCTCGGAGCTGCTCTTCAATTTCTGCAAATAGTACGATGTCGTCGGTAAATCTAAGATTGTTAATTTTTTTCTAATGATGTTTATCCCAACGTTCTACTCTTTTGATGATTTCTTCCATCCTTGCAGTGAAAATCAATGGTGAGAGAATGTCTCCTTGGCTTCCTCCCTTCTGTATACTGATTTTGTCAGCAGTTCTGTCTGAATTTGGGTTGTACCATTTTATATGCTTGCTTCAAATATGGCTTAGTGTTTGATGGAGTCGAATGCCTTTTCTTAGTTCACAAATGCCATATAGAGGGGTAGCTTGTACTCATTGGTTTTCTCCAGCACCTGGGTAACTGTGTGGAGATGATCAATTGTGGAGTATCCTTCCCTCTAGGCAGCTTGTTCTGGTGGTTGTTGCTCATGCAGTGTCCTACTTATTCTATTTTCAAAGTCTTCATGGAAAGCTTGTGGATGTGTGATAGCAGACTAATTAGGCGATACTTTCCCATCTCTCTCTTGTCTCCTTCCTGGAAGAGCAGTGTGATTAGTGCATTTTTCCATACATCCTCAGAGGATAATATATGACTGAAAAGGTGGGTTCATTTCTTTGCTGCAACTGTCCCTCTTGCCCTAACGATTTCAATCACAATCAATCTTCTCCCGGAGCTTTGTTGCCTTCTATCTGATTGATGGCTTTCTCAAATTGACTTTCAAGGATAGACGGTGCCTCCTCTGCATCCGTGGAAGTCATGTTCTCAGCAGCATCTTTGTACAATTCTTGACAGAATCCGGCGCACCTGGAGACTATTCGTGTGTGAGAAGCTGGAGAGCTGGAATGAGGATCTTGCTTTTTCTCCCACCTTCCTTCAGAGTTCTGCCGTGTTCTATAGCTTCTTTTATGTGTGCAGTGTTGGATTCTCGGATGTCGTCTCTCATCATCTTTCTGATGGTCTTGCACAGCTCGATGTACTCTATGTTATTTT